>JAKCPI010018928.1:0-34748 GCA_023213315.1 Euborellia annulipes | reverse complement strand
TCAATGGTTTTTGAATGCTGGAAGATAGGCAACCCAAATGACCAATTCACTGATTTATATTTCTCCTCTACCGACATTGTTTATATGTTGAGAAATTCCGGTTAGGATTCATGACAAAAATATCATGTTGAGTTTTTTTGATGGAAATACAAGTTTTGAAGTCCCCCGAGTCCAAAAAATTGGATCCCGCAAAATGGTCTGTCTGTGATCAAAACAATATATGAAGCAAAAGAGTTAGGAGGTAGAAATTTTATATTTAAGCTAGCCCTCGGGCTTGGTGTAGTCGGTAGCGCGCCTGCCTTGTGTACGAAGCATCGCGGATTCGGACCCCAGGTAGTCCGATGATTTTATTTAAGCCATTTGGATACCAAATGGCTTAAATAAGAATGCCTGGATCCCAAATATGATACATATTCGATACTAAGGTATATACAAATAACGGTTATCGTCAAAAACTCTTATATGGCCTGAGTTGCCGAAAAGACTGTGTGAATGAGAAAAATATATATGAGTGTTTAAAAAAAAAAAAAGTTAATTACCGTTATAAATAACAGGAGGTCTTTAAACAAAATTGGCCAAGTACTAGTAATTTACTGATCTAATTTTTCAGTTTTTTTTTTTTTCTATTTTTTCGAAATTTACTCTAGAGATATTGAATAAAGTTCATAAATCTATTATTTCTTGTCTTCTTCTTCTGTCCTCGCCTTATTCCCGCGATGCGGGGTCGGCGGCCCTGACTTTTTCCCTCCAAACCTGTCACGCGTTTTTGCGACCGGAAGAAATAGAATAGGCCGACCTGTCACACGGTCTGTCGACTGTTGAAAAGAGGAAGGAAGAGACAGACATACAAAGACCTGAAGGACTGATTGTCCCAGCTCGTGGTCGCCATCCACGTCCCCACAAGACGTAAGACGTACTGTATATTTTCATTTTGCTTTCAAATGTGTTTGAAGCACACTTTACTCTTGTACTTAATAGACAAGTAATTAGACAAGTTATTTATAAATTATAACATTATAATGTACCGTACTGCTGAAAACTAAATATATGTCGACAAAAAAAAAAAGAATATGGCGTGCCAAAGACAGAACACAACTTTCAATTACCATCAGTCACACCAGATTATATAAAATGGGAATAGAATTCAAAGATTTTTTTTTTTATTTAAGCATTTAAACCCATCTCTATCTATTGTATTTCAATTGATTGTTAGCCGATTTCAATTGAAATGAATTTAAGACAGGAGGCAAAGCCGTGATCCCTAGTCCTGTACATAAAGCGAGAACTCTACCACTGTTCTATACCTACGAGACATAATGAAGGATTTATTGAATAGAACGGTTTGGTGGATGAATAATGTTTTTAAATATAATTTTTTGTAATCTCTTTGAGTCCGATGGCGAGAGCTAAAGGGGCAAAATAAAAAAAAAAAAAAAAAATATAATTTTTTAACAAGAGATTGTTGATTTTAAGCTAAAACGAAAAATGTTAAACTAACTGTATATAAAATACAAAAAATGTCAGACTAATAGTTTTGAAGATATTTTCTCTCCATTTACACGTGATGTCATTCCCAGAACACCTCTAGCAGGTGTTGGTCCAGTAGCCAAAAAGTTTGGTGTGAGTTGAGTGGCTTGATTTGTTGGTTGGTAGTGGTGTGTGTGTGTGTGTGTGTGTGTGTGTGTTGTGTGTGCGCGCGCATTTAG
This sequence comes from Euborellia annulipes, assembly GCA_023213315.1. NCBI lineage: Eukaryota > Metazoa > Arthropoda > Insecta > Dermaptera > Anisolabididae > Euborellia > Euborellia annulipes. Next base: position 33,042 of record JAKCPI010018928.1, on the reverse strand, counting down.
CTATGCCTGCAGCCCTTCTCTCTCTTCTACAGTGGCGTCCGATCCGCCACCACGGAATCGACCCCGGGAAGTCTCGGGGCCTCGTGGCCAGCTTCCCTCCTCTCTCTCTCTCTCTCTCTCTCCTCCCCTCTCTCTCCTTATCATCATTCATCATCATGTATCCAATTTTCCTTATTGATTAACTCCATTTTAGGTTAATTTTGACCTTTTTTTTTATATTTTTTTTTTTTTTAATCGTCGACTTTACATATCAAAAAGGTAGAGAATTTATTCACAAACTCTAAGTGTGTATTAACGTAGTTAGTTTTTTGGAGATTTAATTCATAGATTAGAGTAAATAGTAGTCTCTACCCCCGTACGATGGTTCCCCGTTAGTTGTTGTTAGTCCCGTAACGTAGCGCTCGCGATGTCGCGTGCGTGAAAACGCGGAAGCAGCGAGAGCGATGCTCTGCGTACTTCAACAGCTCAAGGAATGGCAACAAAGAGTGAAACGTGGTGGAAGTCTCGCCTCCAACATGGACATGGACCTTCCTGACAAGAAGGAAGCCTCGGTACGTCTTTCGATGTAAACAAACAATAAATGAATGAAAGAGCGCGAAAGAATCCTTTCATTCATTTGAACAGAATAAAAAAAAAATCAATTTCAATCCCTCTCTCTCACCCACTTTTTAGGAATTTCCTGGAAAAATCCATCATCTCGTTGGTTAAGGATATTTCTGCGTGGGGGTTGAAGGAAATCGTTTTGTATTATCCGGATCAAAATAAATAGGGGTTGTGTTTATATGTGGGGTTTCACTGGGTTATGGGAGTAAAAACAAAGAATATATATTATACTCGATATATTTCGGGACAATATCCCATAACCCAGTGAAACCCCACATATAAACACAACCTCAGTTTAAAATGTTTCACCTAAAACCTACACTGCAATCTCTAAACTTAAAATAAATAGGAACTTAGTATACAAATTTCATATTTAATGTTAAATCCGCGGATCCCTGGTTGCAAAACGCTGCTTGATCATTTTCTATTTTATGAAATCGTAGTTTATTTTATGGCTGGTAGAATTTTTCTTTGGAATGAACGTCAGAAGAAAATGCAGCCAGGATTTTTTCTTAAAAAATAAATTTTCAACAGCCGAAACGGCTTTGGTTAAAGCTAAAAATAACAGCTCCGAAGATGGCTTTAACCAAGGCCTTAAAAATATATTTTTTAAAGATATTCTTCTGATTTTATTCCTGAGGAAAATATTATTTTATGAAAAACAGAAAAATATGTAAATAACAATGAAATTGAAAAATCTATATACCGGTATATATTGTATAGAAATCCATAATTTTCAATGTATCTTTTCCAATTTAAATATACTTATAGTATTTGAAACGACAAGTAATGTAGCAACAATTTGAATACCTTAAATGTTTTGGGGAATTAATTATAATCAAATTTCTTCAATATTTGTATACAAATCTTCTTTTGGCAGCTTTATGATTTATGGCCACCTCCAGGCAGAACCTTTAGACAGCCATAAATAGATCCTTTCGATTATTTTATTTAAGCCATTTGGATACCAAATGGCTTAAGGAAGAATACCTGGACCTCCAATTGATATATTTACAAATAACTGCTATCGTGGCCTGAGTTGACGAAAAGACTGTATGTATGTATGTGTGAGTGTGAGTGTTTTTTTTTTTAATACCATTACTTATAATAAGAAAATAGCTGGAGCAGGGGGTCAAGGGGTCAAGGCCCTCCAAAGACGGGCGAATCGACTAATTCTGTTAATTAATTTCAACAAACTGTGCAATTTTCAGCAATGTAAATAAACTTGTTTATGTTACCGTTGGGTGTTTATTTATGCGTAAAATATCTTCTATAATATTTTACCTTATGAAATCGAGTATAATAACAACAACGGTCTTGTTCATTTGACAATTGACACTCCGGTTAATATCTAGTATAGAATCCCGAAGCCATCAGCGCTTGACTAGTTCGCTCTTTTGACATTAGCTCTACGTTCATGATTCTTTAGATCTTTTCATTTGCGCGCCCTATTTGTTTTGTCACTAGTGTCGTTTCGGTTCAATTTTATTCGTACCGAAGAAAACCGAACCGCCAGGAATCCCCTAGTTGTTTTAAATTTTTTTAATCTAAGGAAACAGAACTGCATTTGGACCGAAACAATTAGGTCGCATGACCCCTGCTATTTGTTAAAAAAAAAAAAAGATTCTTACCTTAAACCGGCCTCTCCTCGCCATGATCCTTCTCTGAGGGAGGCCGGGAGATTGTATGAAAAAATGGCGGTTTAACAATAAAATAATAAGAACGAATCCCAAAAAGGAGAACGAAAGAATCAAAAAAAATTTAAAACAACTAGGGAATTCTCGGCTTGAAACAAGATTTATTTCTTTTTTAATTTAAAATTTACACTCAGAAAAAACTTTTAATTTAATTTTCTCAATTTTGGGAAAGTCAATTGTTAATTATTTTCAAGAAGAATCTGAAAGTTCAACGGCTAATGCCACCTTGCTAGGAGATATTGATATTCAAACAATTCATAAGGCTGAATGGATTAACGATTTCGCTTTCAACATGAAAACTGATAGCCTTTCAGTCGTATGTATTTCCTGCAATAGAGAAAATATTGATTGAATTTTAATAAGAATTTAGCAAATATGGATCTCTACATGTATAGGAGACATTTCATGAGTGTATCACACACAGAGCACAAGGAGATTATTTTCGTACTGATGAAGAGGGAGATTTAAACTCGAAACATCATCCAAAGTTTTTTTTTTAATTTCTTATTAGCTTCAACCCTTCGGTCATTCCTTTTTAATATTCTCTCATCAGTCATTAATGACAGACCTTCCCGTTTCCTTCCTCAGGAGAAATTTTTGCCTTGAGGTGGATTTGAACTCGAGTTGTCTTCAACTCAGGATTATATGCTTAACTGCTTTATCCCATCGCCTATTCAATTTCTAATAATACACAAGAGAAATTGCAAAAAATTTTATAACCATCAAATCCAAATAACTATGGATGGATGGCCCAGAGGAAGAAAGCTACCTGGGAATTTCTCTAAAATATACATCTGTAACGTTTTAAATAATCACAGCCTGTAAAAAGACTAATCTTTAATTTAAAAAATACGAAATCCAAAGTAATTAGTATTTCATTTACCGGTACCTTTAAAAACCAATTTTTAATTATTCGATTTCTAACGAATATAAGAAAAAGTTTTTATTAATGTTATGAATTAAACATTCTGGTTCTAGAGGTCGTGGGCTAATATCCAATAAAGATTAGGCTTCTATTTTTTTTTTAAATATAATTAAATACTTGCAAATGCATAATGTTTTGAAAATCGCTGGGATTTGTTTTATACATGTGACCTTTGTCGGTCCGTATTTTAGAATCAACAGTGAAAGTAAGCCTCTCTGTTCTCACGTCCATTTAACTCATAAAAATTGGTTAAATACCCAGCGCACTCGTAAAAATAAAATACAACAGCTATCATCTATCATTTTTGTTTTACGATGGTATCCTTCAAGGGTACCATTTAACTAACCATATAATCTTTACGATTACAGGAAAACGGAATTAACAATCGATGTCGACTATTAAAATCATTCGTAGAGGATTTTGATATTATTCTAACATCCACACCGGCCTCTAACCTTCACCACTACGATTTCACCTATAAATGTATGTCGAGATTTTGATGGATATACACGTTTTGAGTTCAAAAACGTTCCTGCAACATCACCGGTCTGTCTGTGTGTCTGTGAACAAAATATCTCCTGAACTAAAAGAGCTGGGAGGTTGACATTTTATATTTCAGTTAGGCACTCCCCTGAGATGTAAAGCGAAGCTTTTGAAAAAATCGGCCAAAAAGTACTTGAACTTTACTGATGTACTTTTTCAGTATTTTTCTATTTTATCAAAATTCGCTTTAACGATTTTGACTAAAATTCATAAATGCTCTTTAAAATGTATATTCTCATTTTGCCCTTGAAATGTTTTGAAGCACACTTTACTTTTGTACTTCATAGGAAAGAGTCCATGACATCAAAATATAAATATTTTCCCATGTTTATAAATTCTACACTATTCTTAAATTCTAATCTATCTGCGGAAACTAAACATATATCGACTCGAAAAATCTGGGGTTACAAGCACAGAACACATCTTTCAATTACGGAAGATAAGAGAAAGTTTGTGCTGTGCGACCAGTCACACCAGATTTATTTATTGTAAACATTTTTGGGTTGTCTTACTGCCCGAGTTTAGAAAGTTTCTTGGCTACCTTTTTATTATTAAAAAAATATACAACAAGAAAGTTAATTTATATCGAATATTGTTTTTAATAAACTTTGTAATAATCTAATCCTGTTTAAGCAGCATGTTAAGTAAAGCATTGTACATAATAATCCCACGTCATCGTTGATAATGGCTCAAAAGTTTGCATCTTATAAGATTACCGTGCCAAGGAGGGGATTGTTTTCTTCTGGTCATGGATACGAGATTATAGAAAGTCTATGACAAAAAAGAAATTTTAATGGAATTTTTTTTTCAATAAAATTTATTAGAGAAAAAGAAGATCAATCTAATTGAACAAATAATGATTGCATTTGGATGAGTTAAGAGGAAAGAAAGGTTCCTCTTACTAAAGAGCGCTAAAAGCAAAGCCATCCAGGCCAGCCAAGCCAGAGTCAAAAATCAATATTTAGAAAGGAGAGAGGGAGAGAGAGAGAGTCATCTTCTAAAATTCCAGAGCGACATCTACATTGTATGAACATTCTAATTTAAATCAAGAGGAGGAGCTAATAAACAAATTTGAATTGTAGGAGCAAATTACCTCTAAACGGCTTGAAAGATCCTGTGGGATTTGAGATTACTAGCCGCGCAGCCCACCTTCGGGAGGCTTTCGCCTTCGTTATGCCATGTGCCATTCAGACAACTCGTTTTAGACAGCTTCTTGTGTTCTTCGGATTCCCGTCATAAGCGATAAAAATGTATTTCAAATGATTTGGTTACCAGTTATTTGAAATAAATAGAGATGTGGTCTAAATGCCGAATGAAACCTTAAAACAAATTAAAAAAATTGTGGTCTGATTTGATAAGCCGTTCGGTATATACAATGGTTTAAAACTTCAAATAGGCCCTCGGACTTGGTGTAGTTGGTAGCCCCCCTGCCTCGTATACCAAACGTCGCGGGTTCGGACCCCGGGCAGTCCGATGATTTTATTTAAGCCATTTGGATACCAGATGGCTTAAATAAGATGCCTGGACCCAAATATGTATATTTTCATAATAACGGTTATCGTTTAAAGTGTTAAATGGCCTAAGTTGCCGAAAAGACTGTGTGAATGGAAAAAAGTCGGTTTAAAAAAAAAACTTCATATAAGTATTTCCCGCCGTGAGCTCTCAAGCTGTAAAATGACGTCATATCTAAAAAAGAAAAAAGTCTGGTGCTGTTCAACCAATTTTTCTAAAAATATATTTATATTAAATGTAGCTTTTATGGTCAAATAGATAAGTATTGCAGAATAGGGCAACTTTTCGATAATTTCTTGCTTAAAAATCAGGTTTTTAAAAATTCTAGAGTCTATTAATTGCGATTTTTTATATAATCAATTAGAGTTTTTTCTCTGCTCAAATTGACATCAAATTCATTCTGATCTGATTACCCGTTCGGAATTTACACTGGTTTAAACCTTCAAATAAGAATTTCCCGCTGGGCGGTAAAATGAAATACTTGGAAAAAAAATAAATGGTGAAATATTTAGCTTAGGAATTGTGCTTTCTAACCGTATATGCAAAATAATTATACCTCTTAAGACTGAGAAGTTATTCGAGTCGATAACGAGCAATTTTACATTTGTTTTTACCCAACTTTTTCGTGCATGCCTCCCTACTCGGCCCTATAGCCTGCATTATAAGACGACACGTCAGAAAACTCATTTCAGACCCGTCACTTATTATAGAAAATAATTAATATTGCATTTGTTGATAATATTTCGTTTTATTTATTTTATCCATATATTGCTCATTTACTCCAAGAGTGTCATAACTCAAAGTTTATATTTTTTCAGGAAATCAAAAAAACAAAATAAAATGAAGTAAACAAAGAAGTTTTAAAAAGATTTGTGATTCAAAAAAATTAGATATTTTGTGACGAGTATGAAAAGCTCAGATATCGTCGCCTGAATCACGTAGTGGCGTATCTCAATTTCAATCATTTTTCAGGAGAGCTGTTGATAGTTCTTGTTGTTATATTAAATATATAGAAAGGAAAAACCAAAAAACCTAAATGATACGAAAAAACATGGCATTACAGATTCGTCACTTTGTGATAATGCAAGTTCTTTACAACGCCAGGACACAGCCATACCCATTGTATCTCAATTTTTAATTTTTTTGAGATACGTCACTACGTGATGCAAGCGACGATATGTCCTTCTGCTAGATAAAAGAGCTTTTTTATTATCCTTCCTGTGCCAGTAACCAATAAGGGCGATTTTTTAATTATTATGATGATATTGCAGCAAATGAATGACATTTCTCTGAGCAAAATTTATTTGAGGGTTGATTGCCAGAAAAACTCTAGAATTAGGGTGAATCTTGGCATATTTATAGTTTTAGAAGTTGATAAAAGAAGCGAATCGGCTCAAAGCAATGCAAATGACCTTCTAATATCCCCTGGACCAAATCTTTTAAAACTCAGCTGTATTAATTATGAGATTTGTCTCTTTCCATGCACCAAATCTCTTGAAAGGGAATTTAAAAAAAAAAAAAAAAAAAAACGAAAAAATAGATTAAAATGTTAAATATTACAGTACGTACAGTGAGTGACAATGTTAAAACCAGCCATGTATTTACCTCAGAGGTTACATATTTGTTTTTTAATAATAATAAATGTTATAATTTAACTTTTGAAAAGTTACCTGCGTATTATTAAAAAGGAAAAGTTTAAACTGATCGAACAATAAAGAGATTTAGTTAAATAGAGAGGTGAGAGATTAGAGAGGCAAATCCTCTAAAAAGCCACGTGATAGGATTCTATTTGGATTTTGTTTCTAAAGCATGTTCTCTCACAAAGAACTAATTGGTTATTATTTCCCAATTTGTTTCTTTATAGCACCGGTGTCCAACCGTTTGTTTGCCTCTCAAAAAAAAATCCCCATATCCCCTATCTTTTATTTTATACTTTCGCTTACCTCTATATATGTTAATCAAGAGTCGCAGGAGCGACTCGTCGCCGAGCAAGTAAAAAGCAAAAGAAAGCAAAGAAACTCTTAATACTACCATTTAGTTGATATTCCAATAGATGCCAATGGCCCATTGCATTTAGATGGACGAGTCGTCCCTAGACTATATTATCAAGAATGATTTTAAATCCTTAATAAAAGATAGGGACGTGAAAAAATTTTTTTGAGAAACTTTTCTCTTTCTGGGCGAATATCTCAAAAAGGTTTTAAGATATCGGAGCCAAATTTTTTTTATATTAAACTAGAATAAATAAGGATTATTTTGAGCACAAATTCAAAAAAAAATTCCAGTGCCAAACAGAATGGCAGAGGCTCAAAGTTGAGATTTTGCCGATTTCGGAAGGTCAAAAGTTAGTCTCTTATTTTTCCTTTTTTTTTTTTTTTTTTTTTTTTTTTTTTTTTCTTTTTCATTCTTTTCTTCAATTTTCAAATTTTTAGACAAAGCTACAGGTTTCCCTGCTGGACCGATTAGGATGAAATTTAAAATACAAATAGATACTATCAAAAACCCGATACCTTTGATATAAAATTTCATTTTGGATCAAAAGTGACTTTTTGAGAGGTATTCAAAATTTCAAATTTGTCCTATCTTTAACATGGCGAAAAGACAATTCTAACTATTTTGCTCCCTGATGACGTCATCTAGGAACATATGTATTAATATTAGTAATTTTCATCCTAATGGAACAAAAATTTTTTAGGATAGATCCATTCAGATAGAAATAGATTAACGTGATAAGAAGGAGTGCTACCAACATAAAATAAATAAAAAACCTAAAATTTTATAAAATTTAGGGAAATCCTATGTTTATCGTTTCGAATGGATACCAAACGAAGTATTTACAATCTACCAACATAACAAAAATAAAAAACCTAAAATTTTATAAAATTTGGTGAAATCCTATGTTTATCGTTTCGAATGGATACCAAACGATGTATTTACATCCTACCAACATAACAAAAATAAAAATCCTAAAATTTTATAAAATTTGGTGAAATCCTATGTTTATCGTTTCGAATAGATACCACACGATGTATTTACATTCTACCAACATAACAAAAATAAAAAACCTAAAATTTTATAAAATTTGGTGAAATCCTGTTTATCGTTTCGAATGAATACCAAACGATGTATTTACATCCTACCAACATAACAAAAATAAAAAATCCTAAAATTTTATAAATTTTAGGGAAATCCTATGTTTATCGTTTCGAATGGATACCAAACGATGTATTTACATTCTACCAACATAACAAAAATAAAAAAACCTAAAATTTTATAAAATTTGGGGAAATTCTATGTTTATCGTTTTGAATGGATACCAAACGATGTATTTACATTCTACCAACATAACAAAAATAAAAAACCTAAAATTTTATAAAATTTGGTGAAATCCTATGTTTATCGTTTCGAATAGATACCACACGATGTATTTACATCCTACCAACATAACAAAAATAAAAATCCTAAAATTTTATAAAATTTAGGGAAATCCTATGTTTATCGTTTCGAATGGATACCAAACGATGTATTTACATTCTACCAACATAACAAAAATAAAAAAACCTAAAATTTTATAAAATTTGGGGAAATTCTATGTTTATCGTTTTGAATGGATACCAAACGATGTATTTACATTCTACCAACATAACAAAAATAAAAATCCTAAAATTTTATAAAATTTGGTGAAATCCTATGTTTATCGTTTCGAATAGATACCACACGATGTATTTACATCCTACCAACATAACAAAAATAAAAATCCTAAAATTTTATAAAATTTGGTGAAATCCTATGTTTATCGTTTCGAATGAATACCAAACGATGTATTTATTTTTTACTGTTTGGAATGCATATTAAAAGATCTATTCATGGGATAACTTAATATTTAATAAACAAAAATTAATAAATAATATTTTCATGTAATATTTCACAAAAAGAAGTGAAATCTCAGCCAAAAACATCGGAGATGCAAAAAGGGGCGCCTCGCATTATTTTTGCCTAGCGTCGAGGTGAAATCAAAAAAATGCGCCTCGCTTTTCTGATTTATATAAAAGCGAGGATATATGAAACAAATAAAATTCTGTAGGGGTTTTATTTAAGTGAAAATATTTCCTCGCTTTTATATAAATCAGAAAAGCGAGGCGCATTTTTTTGATTTCACCTCGACGCTAGGCAAAAATAATGCGAGGCGCCCCTTTTTGCATCTCCGATGTTTTTGGCTGAGATATATAGAGAGAAAGTATTGGATTCTTGTCAAAAATTCGAAGTCGAGATTTTGATGGATTTTCACGTTTTGAGGTCCTCTGAATCCAAAAAAGTGGTTTTCGCGACATGGTCTGTCTGTCTGTGTGTGTGTGTGTCTGTGAACAAAATATCTCAAGAACGAAAAGAGCTAGGAGGTTGAAATTTTATATTTAAGTTAGGCGCCCCCCTGGGACGTGACACGAAGCTTTTCAACAAAAGTATTATTATTTTGATTTTCGAAAAAATAATTTTTTTTTTTTTTAGATTAATCGCATTAAATAAAATATATTTTTAAAAAATCCGCTCTATAACTTATAGATAATTAAATTAGTAAGCATTGTGTTAAAAAATAATTAATTTTCTACCCTTAATTAATTAGATGGAAACTTTATGAAATGGAATAAATCCCTTGAATTCCTATGGGAAAAATCTGGTGTGACTGGCGCACAGCACACAACTTTCTCTTACCTTCGGTAATCGAAAGTTGTGTTCTGTGCTTATCACACCAGATTTTTTGTGTCGACATGTATTTAGTTTCCGACAGTACGGTACATTCGATTTTCAAGATGTAAAATTTATAAGTATGACAAAATATTTATATTTTGTTACCATGGCAACCATTTCTCCTATCTTTTCTATGGAAACAAGAGTAAAGTGGTCTTCAGAAGATTTCAATCACAAAATGAGAATATACATTTTAAAGAGAATCTAAAAAATAATTGATTTTTGAATTTTAAAAAAAATCGTTGGAGCAAATTTAGAGAAAATCGAAAAAAACTGAAAAAGTGCATCAGTAAAGTACTAGTACTCTTTGGTCGATTTTGGTCAAAAGCTTCGTGTCACGTCCCATGAGGGTGCCTAACTTAAATATAAAATTTCAACCTCCTAACTCTTTTCGTTCTTGAGATATTTTGTTCACAGACACACACACACACACAGACAGACCATGTCGCGAAAACCACTTTTTTGGATTCAGGGGACCTCAAAACGTGAAGATCCATCAAAATCTCGACATCGAATTTTTGACATGAATCCAATACTTTCTCTCTATATATATATTACATATATACATAGGTAAGAGAAAGTAAAAACTAACGCCATCTCTTGCCGCCTCGAGTCAATCGTGTTTTAACGGCTTTTCGAGACGCGCAGCTTAAACAATAATGAGCGAGCAACGAAAACGCCTGATGAAAATGAATGAAACCTCGGCCAAATGAATATCCAGCTAGGGTCTCGGTCCCGACCAGGCCGGTTAAGAGGGGTTCGTCCGCATTAAAAAAAAAAAAAAGAAATACGAGACGCTCATCCTCGGCTTTAGCTATCCTCTATTTTCCTACTCAGGAAGTTACGCTTTCAGAAGTTTTGCAGCAATGATCTTTCTTTGCTTTTCTTCTATCATAAATAAAATTTGACATTTTTTTCATTTCTCTTTAGAAGAAAGATATTTGCTAGTAAATAATCGAGAGATTTTTATTTTGCAAAAAGATCCTTAGTGTAGGTTCTCATTTCTTAAGGGGGCTTGGGAGCGAAGGTGTTAGGCATGTTTTTCCCGATAAAATGGTGTAGTGTGTCATAAAAATTATGCCCAAAAATCAAGTAATTCAAAAATTTGCCAAGAGATGTCAGAATGGTAGCTAATAATATTTAATGCATTTGGTTGATTTTCATTGATCTTTTAACAATAAATACTTTATAAATGTTATTATATATTATGTATCTTTTATAAAAGCATAAAAATATATAAATATAGGCCAAATAGAAGTATGGTGGCTGTGAATAAAGTTGATTGGAGAAAGGGCAGGTTCAGCCAAATGCTCGAAAAATGCTATATAAAAATGTTTGGGCAAAAAGCCATCAATTTCCACACTGACTGTGATAGCCTGGGTTGTGTTTATGATGCCATTCTCGCCTCAGGGGCAAGCGTGCGATAAAAATAAAAATAAAAAATGAAAAATAATATCTTAAAATGAATTTAAAATTTTTTACCAACTATGCGCAGTGAGTTGTGAGCTAGAGCCCTTTGTTCAAAAAATCAAAAAATTAATTACCGAAATGTCAAAACTTTAAATATTTTATAATTTATTTGTAATAAGAAAATTATATCTAATTCCAATTTGTTTTTAAAACGCCTTGACCTAGGGATTAACCTTTCGATGGTCCCGAAATAAAATTTTATTTGAATAAGAATTAGATATAAATGAAAGACATTTCTGGTTTGAGTATATTGAGAAATTTTTATGTCATGTACACTTCGAGACGTTTTCATTATAATAAATTCACATGTACATGTACTGTATAATTAATGACCACCTTTATGCAACATTTCGATGTAATACTTTTTTCGCCACAATGTGTCTTTTTATAACTTCTATTATATATCGAAAATTAATTACTCTTGTATGTACATTTTTAGTCGGACTGATGATGAGATATTAAATTTGTCTCGAAACGTCTCCGGAGTCGAGAAGCATATAAAGGCTTTTTATTTGGCTGAACCTGCCCTTTCTCCAATCAAATATAGGCCAGATATAGGCTAATACTATATCGTCTGTTAGACTAGCCTGCCATCTATTGCAAGAATGCTGAACTAATATGACATTTGATTTTTAAATAAATCATCTAAGCTTATTTTAAAAATTTCTTAATTAATATGTTGTAAGGGAAAAATGAATTTACTTTTTAAATAAATTAAAATCAGTGATTTTAAAAAAAATCAATAAATAAAACTTTTCTAATATTGTGAAATTGTGCATGATGTAATGCAACCCCCACCCTCGTGATCTCATCGATGACCTCACACCCCCATTCCTCCAAGATAAAGAAAACACTTCGTTCGGACCCAATATGGGCACAAGTCTGAGTGACAATCCCTCACCCCCTGATGACTCATCAGGATGATGACATACATACAGAAGAAGGGAGAATGTGCCCTATATAAGGCGATGGGTCGGAGGGCCCGTGGTCATTCAATCTTGGTCATTCCTCATTCAATTTTGGTCATTCGGTCATTCGTCACTCATTGAGCATTATCATTCGAACACACACACAACCTATCTCACTTTTACCTAATTCAGTCATCGTGGATGCTGGAACCTTGCCTATCTAGCTAGGGGGATCTCTAGGTGAATATGCCTGCCCCTACTAGATAAACTCCTTCATATCTAAAAACCATCCAGCAAGATTCCCGTCTAACGTTGACTCCGCACTAAATAGGTGCAAAAGATCCTAACATCAAGAAGTACCCCCCCTTCTGCCCGGATGAGGGGCCAACGGGCCCCACACTCTTCTTGGATGCTGGACCCCCGCCACGGATAACCCCCCCCACCAATATCATCGTCAGCAGCCATGGACCGAATACTTATAGACAGATAAGCACATTTTTATGTAAACAAAATTGTAATCTTTTCATATTGATTCAAAAGTAAAAAAATAATTAAATCTTGTAAACATTTGTATTAAAAAAATCTTTCAGCAACTGCGAAGCACCCCCATTATTTAAATTAAATAAAGTATTTTTGTTAAAATTTATTAACTTATTATTTACCTTAGTCCCAGCCTTTCAAACAAACCAAAGCACATTACAATGTGATTAATAATAACAATAAATTCATTTTTAAATTTAAAAAAAAAGATTATTGGGACAGATTATTTTTTTGTATTTACTTGATGATGACAAAAAAATTAATTACGATAATTTTTTTATAAGTCAACAAAAAAATTATAGCTCGATGTCCCAATAATCTCTTATGAATTTAATTCATTAAAAAAAAAACCGCATTGAAAAATTGCTTATAATGGTCTAGTTTTTTTAAGTCGTTTATACGTCGCTCCTGAACCCCCTTAATGCTCATCGTATACTCACTCGAATTCCATAACGCGAGCAATCGTTATTGGATGCTTTAGATTTATTTATTTTTTTTCCTATCTCTTACTGGACAAATATTATATTTAGGATGAGGAATGATCCTAAATAATAATTTCACTTACTAATGGAAGTTTTATAAAACTGACTAGACATAAAATATTGCAGATTTTTTATCTCCTCGTGCGTTGTCTCTATTCGAAGGAACTTTGGCTTTTTATTTCTAATTGAATTGTTAAAATCAACATTTTGTCTTAATAAGACTCAGTGATAATTTGATAGCTACTAATTTTTACGTAATTTTTTTCTCGGGTAAGAAAGATTTGTGTTACGTTTTGTCCTTTCTTGAATTTCTTGCTCATTAAAATCGTTAATTTCAAAGTTGATTGAGACAGTGTGTGGCTGGTTAGTGTTACATGAAAGAAGAGGATAAAGATGCTGGGGGAGGAATCTCTGATTATATGGAACTTAATGCCAATTTGGCTAAAAATAACTTTGGTAAATGGAGAGGGGTGGGGGTTATTATGATTTTGTTCAGAACAACGTTGGCGTAACGTCTCATTAATTGATAGAGTTCAAATTATACACATAGATAGAAAAATGTTTATTTAAATCATAATAGCCCCCAGGCATCTCTAGAAGATTTCCCTTGACTGACATTCTCTTCTTCTTTCATGTTGCACGCCAACCCCACCATCCACGGCTTGCAATTCAGATACAGACTCTCGCATTTGATCTTGACTATTAATCTTAAGGGGGTTCAGGAGCGACGTCTAAACGACTTAAAAAAACTAGACTATTATAAGGAATTTTTCAATGCGGTTTTTTTTTAAATGAATTATATTCATAAGAGATTATTGGGACATCGAGCTATAATTTTTTTAATGACTTATTAAAAAATTATCGTAATTAATTTTTTTGTTATCAAGCAAATACAAAAAAACAATCTGTCCAAATAATCTTTAATTTTTTTTAAATTTAAAAATGAATTTATTGTTATTATTAATCACATATTAATTAAGAAATTTTTAAAATAAGCTTAGATGATTTATTTAAAATTCAACTGTCAAATTAGTTCAGCATTCATGCAATAGATGGCAGGCTAGTTTAACAGCCGATTCCTTAATAGTCTATATCTGGCCTATATTTATATATTTGTATGCTTTTATTAAAGATACATAATATATAATAACATTTATAAAGTATTTATTGTTAAAAGATCAATGAAAATCAACCAAATGCATTAAATATTATTAGCTACCATTCTGACATCTCTTGGCAAATTTTTGAATTACTTGATTTTTGGGCATAATTTTTATGATACACAACACCATTTTATCGGGAAAAACATGCCTAACACCTTCGCTCCCGAGCCCCCTTAATTAAACTTTTTTTAATCAAAGGAACGCCTGGTAGTTAGGCAACCAGTGGCGTAAACGAATGGAAGGATAAGGGCGAAAAAGAAACCCCTCCTCCATCCCTCCCACACTGTGACTTTTCATATTTTTCTATTTGTCAGAGGTAGTAGGCGGGGCTTTACGTTCTTGTCCCTTTCCAAATTCCTTTTTCTACTGCATTCAAAGGAGGAGCTAAGCCTTTCTCTTTCCTTTCGTTTCTCATTCCTTACACTTCTGGTTGCCTGTCTCCTAGGCGTTCGTTCAATAAAAAAAAGATGGCCCTTTCTCATTACCCATTCTAATTTGTGGTGTAATAATAATTGAAAATATATATCGGTAAGAGAAAGTAAAAAACAACCGAGCTTCAGCTCTAGGAACTGTTTATTTATTTATTTAGTATTTTTTTAATCCCATTAGCTTCGTTATTATTTTTGTTACAAATAAAAATTTTTAAATATGCTAATTACATATTTAACATAAAATATGTATAATTCTTTTGATTATATAATAAATATTTTGTTTGTATGATGAATGTTGATTTTTATTTATTTATTATTATTTTTTTTTTTGTAATTTGCATCTCTCTCCATTTATTTTATTTTTATTATTAGTCTACTTTTTTACTTTCTCTTACCTCTATATATATGTTAATAAATATAGAAAGTATTGGATTCATGTCAAAAATTCAATGTCGAGATTTTGATGGATATACACGTTTTGAGGTCACCTGAATCAAAAAAAGTGGTTTTCGCGACATGGTCTGTCTGTGTGTGTATGTGTGCGGGTGTGTGTTCAATTTTAAGCATGAAGGAATTGGGCTATGAGGCTGAAATTTTATATATAAGTTAAAGACCCCCTGGGAGCGTGAAAATAAGCTTTTAATCAAAATCGGCCAAAGAGTACTAGTACTTTACTGATGTACTTTTTCAATTTTTTTTCAATTTTCTCAAAATTTGCTGCAAGGATTTTTTTTAAATTCAAAAATCAATTATTTTTTAAATGCTCTTTAAAATGTATATTCTCATTTTGCGATTGAAATCTTCTGAAGAACACTTTACTTTTGTATTTTATAGGAAAGATACGAGAAATGGTTGCCATGGTAACAAAATATAAATATTTTCCTATATAAATTTTACATCTGCGTTCAAATGTTCCGTACTGTAGGGAACTAACAAGGGGACGGCCAAGTGAGTATATCACGGATTCGTTTGAAAAAAATTGAGGTGATACTTTGAGCCAAAAAAATGTTCACGTGTCTCGGCGTTTTACTCCATAGAGCCCCGATTGGCCAAAAAAAAAATAAATAAATACTGAAATAATTTTCGCGCTTTCAAGTAGTTTCTATTTGAAACATTACGTAACAGTCAGCTGTGGCTAGGCTGGTAGCGTAGCCGACTGGTAAGTATGTGGTCCCGGGTTCGATCGACGGAATATGCAATTTTTTTTTATCTTTTTATGTTACGTACCGTAACAAACAATATATTTAAAACTGTTTCATATTATTTTTTTTTTTATATTTTATTATTTTTTTTTTAGTAATTAAATTTTAAAATTTTTTTTCGAGTTTCATTAGTACAGACAGTATAGTGCTTCTCTCCTGAAATCCGAAAACAAAAATGTGCATGTAAAAATATATCCTTTATAAACTGCGCTAATAGTCGTCTATTTATTTGTTCTGCATGTTATCTATATTCGCTTGACTGTACCTAATTTTTTTATCAAATATAAGCAAATAAATTTTTTATTAATTTAATGTATTTATTTAATTAATGGATTATTTTATGCCTTCTTTATTTCTTCATATATTTAAATACTGTAATAAATGATATTTTCTTCATGCATTTAAATTAAATTTTAATTTTAAGGTAATAAATAAACTCGAAAAACAATTTTAAAAAAATTTAATTACTAAAAAAAAATAATATGAAACAGTTTTAAATATATTGTTTGTTACGGTAACATATAAAGATAAAAAAAAAAAAAATTGCATACTCCGTCGATTGAACCCGGGACAACTTACTTACCAGTCGGCTACGCTACCAGCCTAGCCACAGCTGACTGTTACGTAATGTTTCAAATAGAAACTACTTGAAAGCGCGAAATTTGTTTCGGTATTTATTTATTTTTTTTTGGCCAATCGGGGCTCTATGGAGTAAAACGCCGAAACACGTGAACATTTTTTTGGCTTAAAGTATCACCTCAATTTTTTTCAAACGAATCCGTGATATACTCACTTGGCCGTCCCCTTGTAAATATATATCGACACGAAAAATCTGGTGTGACAAGCACAGAACACAACTTTCGATTACCGAAGGTAAGAGAAAGTTGTGTGTTGTGGGCCAGTCAAAGCAGATTTTTTAAAAACATTTTCTTGTCTCCCCTCTCACCCCTCCCTCTTCACCATTTCCTTTCCCCAAGAGAAATTCTCAAGGCTTAAGCTCTGGAATTAGCAATTTTTGTTTTCATTCACTACACTGATTAATTTTGAGATTTTGAATTTTTCAATTGATTGGTCGTTTGAGTGAGGAATGAGAGAGGGAGGGAGGGGGAGGGAGAGGGAGAGAGATGCTGCATGGACCGAGATGCCTCCTAGTAGCGAAACCAGCAACTCAGTGAGAGAAATCAATTCAAAAACACTTCTCCCTCTTTAAGCGGGAAATTCTTTTATAAAAATAATCTTTTTAATCATAATATTTACTCTTCTTGTTTGTTATAATAATCAACTTGGCCGTGTTTATTAAAATTAGGTTAATAGTTTCTTCTACAATTTATTGAGTGATTAATTTTTTTTTTTTTTTTTTTTTTGGGAAATACAGTTTATCCTATTATTCATTTTATTCTAATAACCATATCAAGGTAAGCTCTAAATTTGTACTTTTTATAAATACGGTATAATTCCAAAAAAGCTCAAGCAAGGTGTTTGTCCGTTTCCTCTTCCCCTTTCAAAATAAAAACCTCCAAATCGATAGCTATTTATTTTTATAGACTATTTGAAAAATATTTTGAACTAAAACCACGAATATATTAATTGATATTATCAAATCAAATTAATTTGTACTTTTATTCTTTTTTTTTTTTTTTGTTTCCAAATATCTTCCTGCTGGTTGATTGAAAATTTTTTATTATTTGGATATAATAAAGGCGATAGAAAGAGTCGCAATTTCATCTGCATTTTGATTGACGTCTTGTGATGCGGAATTTTAGTCGAATTAGGTCAAAAATATTGATTTTTGGGTTTCGATTGAATACGATTCTTTAAAATTTCCTAAATAGGTTTATTCGGTAATTTTAGCGACGAGAATCCAATAAATAATCGATTTAGTAACCTTAAATATTTTTTTTTTTTTTTTTTTTTTTTATAAAAACATTCACACTTTTTTCTCATTCACACTCACACTCACACACACATTCACACTGTCTTTTCGGCAGCTCAGGCCATATAAGACATTTACGATAACCGTTATTTATGAATTTATATATATTAGGGTCCAGGCATTTTTATTTAAGCCATCTGAACCTTAAATATCACATTGAGGCGTAATCTTGCTCTATTATCAAGAAGACCCCTTCATTTTAAAAATAATACAAATCTAATTTGTAACGCTTGTTACGGAGGTATATTCAGGCCAAAATTTAATTTAACTCCACTCGATGTTTCGGGAGTCTGACTAAATTCACATTAGTCCTAAAGAAGGGAGTGGTCCAGACTCCCGAAACGTCGGCTGCATAGTGCAATTAAATTTTGGCCTGAATATGCCCCCAAAGCAAGCGTTATTATTTCAATATCTACCCCAGGCTTTCCCAATTATTTTAATACAATTGTATTAAACTCACACTTTTTTCAAAGTCCAGCAACGATTTAATGCTTATTAAAATATTAAATGTACAATACATTATTAGTTAATTTGGTGTTTTATATATAATTTACATGTATTGTATATTATATTAATTTAATTTCTTGTTTTTATTAGTAACCAATACTGTGCTGACAGTTGCATTAAAATACCCGAATTTTGTTTTTCTACGTTAATGTACGAATCGATGAATTTCAACAAGAATGACAGTAAGTCCTTTATTTTTTTTTTTTTTTTTAGAAAATATTATCTCTAGCTAAACTGTCTATTAAGTCGTCTTTTAAACTCTTAAATACGATTCAGACTTTCGATCCCAAAAGCCGGTCCCATCCGGAAATCTTTTTAATAAAATTGCTGAATTAAAAGACCAGCCAAATTTGCACATTTTTAATCGTTTGGATAGGTTAGGTTAGGTTGAAGTGGCCGTTCCCAGAGAGGGGAACACACTTAGGCCAATTAGGCCCTTTGTGATACCACGGTGGGGCTATAGGGGGACCTACCCTAAGAGGAGACTTCGGCAGGATGGTTGAATTATTTGCGGCAAGCTGGATCCGAACCCGAGTCGTGTTGAGACTTCGGACTCCGTAATCCTAAGTTTAGCCGGCTTAGCCATTGCCTCCTTTAATCGTTTGGATAAAAGTTATATAAAAATTAGGGTCCGACCGAAACAAGGTTTTCAGCCGAAACCGAAACCGAAACCGAATATTCGGCCTCAACCTTAGTTTCGGCCGAAACCGTAACCGAAACCGAAACTTGTATTTCCTATAAAATTTTTTTTTTCATTTTACCTTTTTTTTTTGAATTTTTTTTCCCTCCCGTGAAAATCATTTTACGTTTTTTTTAGGGTGACTAAAATTTTTTTCTCCCTCAAGTGCAAATTATTTGACCTTTTTTACTTTCTCTTACCTCTATATATATGTTAATATATATAGAGAGAAAGTATTGGATTCATGTCAAAAATTCGAAGTCGAGATTTTGATGGATCTTCACGTTTTGAGGTCCCCTGAATCCAAAAAAGTGGTTTTCGCGACATGGTCTGTCTGTGTGTGTGTGTGTCTGTCTGTGTGTGTGTCTGTGAACAAAATATCTCAAGAACGAAAAGAGCTAGAAGGTTGAAATTTTATATTTAAGTTAGGCACCCCCATGGGACCTGACACGAAGCTTTTGAACAAAATCGACCAAAAAGTACTAGCACTTTACTGATTCACTTTTTCAGTTTTTTTCGATTTTCTTAAAATTTGCTCCAACGATTTTTTTTAAAATTCAAAAATCAATTATTTTTTAGATCTTCAATAAAATGTATATTCTCATTTTGTGATTGAAATCTTCTGAAGACCACTTTACTCTTGTACTCCATAGAGAAGATAGGAGAGATGGTTGCCTTTGTGACAAAATATAAATATTTTTCCATACATATAAATTTTACATCTTGAAAATCGAATGTACCCTACTGTCGGAAATTAAATACATGTCGACACAAAAAATCTGGTGTGACAAGCACAGTACACAACTTTCGATTACCGAAGGTAAGAGAAAGTTGTGTGCTGTGCGCCAGTCACACCAGATTTTTTTTTTGCATGCATGCGAGTCTCATCCCATTTTTTCAGACTCTGGTTTCGGCCGGCCGAAAGGTTCGGCCACTTTTTTGGCCGAAACCGAAACTACGGCCGAAACCATGATTTTTGGCCGAAACTGGCCGAAACCGTAACCGAAACCGAATATTCGGTCGGTTCCTAATAAAAATAGGCATTTTTCTTAAACAATCAAAAGAATATATTTATTCTTTAAAAAAAAAAGCTCACACTTTTTCTATTCCCACTTACACACATGCACACAGTCTTTTCGGCAACTTAGGCCATATAAGACTTTATACGATAACCGTGATTTTATGAATATATAATATATTCGGCATTCTTATTTAAGCCATTTGGTATCCAAATAAAATCATCGGACTGCTTGGGATCTGAACCCGCGACCCTTGGTATAGAAGGCCGGCACGCTAGCCACTAACCAAGCCCGAGGGGAAATATATTTATTAACACGTAAAATGTTTTGAAGGATTGGCTTTGAAAAGGATCACAAAAATCCGCGATTGCTAATCCTTCGAAAATCCGATCCTAGGCGAGAGCAAAAATGATTTCGATCCACACCCCTTTCGATTTGGATCACGATCCAGATCCAAGATTCTCACCAAAAAAAGGAGTTCGATCCGAAAATCCTGGATAGGATCGGATCTTCGGATTTAAATTCAACAGCATCGCGATTCTGCCCATCCCTGGTTGATTGAGAGCAAAAAAGGCTGATTTTATTCTCTTTCACTATTAATTCTATTTCCACCCAAAATACAGATTGTAGATTTTGTTAAATGTATTTTATGAAAATTGTTTAAATGTCGTGTGCTTTGGGATTCACCAAATGATTGATAAGCAAAATAAATTTTATTTTCATTATGTAGATTTTTCCTAAAGCCATGTTTGTTAATTTATTAATCCCAGAGAGATATAATCACAAAGATGGTATCGCCATACTCATAAAGGGAAGCCACCAAAACGTTCCAGCTTAATAAATTAATGAATGATTGTTATCATAAAAAATTTTATTTTCAATCAAATTAAGGCCAATTTATAGAATAAATGAAAAGATATGATTCCTTTGGCTCTATCTTGATTTTTTTATGTGTTTTGACGTAAAATCAATTGAAAGAAAGAAAGAAGGCCTAAGAAATAAATGAATTTGTTTTACTTTCTCTTAATAGAGAGAAATCGTCAAAAATTCGATGGAAATACACGTTTTGAGGTCCCCTGAATCCAAAAAAAAAGTGGGTCCACCAAAATAGCCAGCAGAAATAAAATTTTTTTATATTATTACCTCGACGTTTCGGGATCGCGTCTCCCCCATCCACAGGAAGGGATATTTGTCACAAACTGGCTGGATAATTTTAATATGTATAGACAACGACGAATATTAAACATTACTCACATTGTGCATAATATTTAATAAGTTTAATAGTTGTATGAGGAACTAATTATATATTATGTTAAATAATATGCATCGTTGTGTTTATATTATTAAATTATCCAACTATTTTGCGACAATTATTTCGTCCTGAGGATTGGAGGGACGCGTTCCCGAAGCCTCTACGGAATAATATAAAACTTCTTTATTTCTCTTAGCTGCCTTGCTCAGTGCGTTCCTTATTCAAATAATTAGCCATTGACTTTAAGTTGAAATAATTAGACAATGACGTGGGCAATAATCAAGAGAAGGCTGCGCAGCTAGTTAAAGTTGTTTTTTTTTTTTTTTAACTCACACATTTTTCTCATTCACACATTCTTTTCGGCAGCTCAGGCCATATAAGACGTTGATTAACCGATATATATTTGTGGTCCAGGCATTCTTATTTGAGCCAAATGGCTTAAATAAAATCATTGGACTGCCTGGAATCCGAACCCGGGATCCTTGGTATACAAGGCCAGCAAGCTAACCCCTACACCAAGCCCGAGGGCTGGTTAAAGATTAAATAACAAAGATTCAATTTTGACAAGGTTAAGTAAATCTTACTACAATTCAAAACTTGATTTGTCATAAGAATTTTTGAATGGAATATTTTTTGAGCTATTCTGGAACATATCCCGGAATGAAATTAAACTAAATTTTTATTTTTACTAGTGCCCAAGAGCGTCAATAGAGAAGAGGATTTCTTAAGACCCCATCTCTTTTTCTAAACAGACATTTGATCAGTGGCGTCATTTGGGGGGGGGGGGGGGGGGGGCATTTGCTCCCCCCCCAAGGGCTCTGATTTTTATAAAATTTTATATTATTCTAAATAAAATGCTCCAAAATACATCTAAGAGTATACAAACTGTACAAAATTAAACAATTAATTAAATTGAATATGTTTTGGCTAAATTTGAGTAGGCCCTACCCATTTGTAAGTAAATTTTAAGAAAAAAAATGTTTGCCCCCCCAAGAAAAGTTGAAATGACGCCACTGCATTTGATAATTACCCCCCCCCCCCCCCTCTCTTATTAACAAATTTTAATAATAAATTTTATGAAAATAAATAAATTGATAATTAACTCTGACAGCAGAAAAGTTTTGCAATTTCCTTGTCTCTTTTTAATTAAAAGTGTGTCTTCCCTTTGTGCAGATAGAGATAGAGAGATTGCTACATGATCTAAGGGTCAAAGGTTTGCTAAGCCGATATAAAATTTATTAACGAGTCTAAAATAAATGTAAAAAAAATTTATTTAAAATACCCTTAGACTATATAGTTGTCTAACATTCATAATATTTTTTGCCTTTTTCGGTTTGAATAGAAAAGTTTTTTAATTTGATGCCTCCTCCACTTATTGAATAATAAAAGAAGACATTTTTGTTGGAAAAGTCAAACCGTGCTTAACTTTTTTGTTTGTTTTTGTTTCTTCTTTCTCAAATGTTACTTTTTATGATTTCGATATTAAATTTCACTCTGATATTTAGATTCATATAAAAAGAATATTTTTATTTTTGACAGAATGAATTTATAAAAATAATAATATAAAAAAATATAACATTTGTGTATATTGGTACACGTTCAGGGGATTTGAAAAGTTTATCTTCACCTAAAATTGAGATCCGTTTTTACCTTCTCTTACCTAAATATGAATATACGATATATAGAGAGAAAGTATTGGATTCATGTCAAAAATTCGATGTCGAGATTTTGATGGATCTTCACTTTTTGAGGTCCTCTGAATCCAAAAAAGTGGTTTTCGCGACATGGTCTGTCTGTCGGTCTGTTTGTCTGTGTGTGTGTTCAATTTTAAGCATGAAGGAATTGAGCTATTAGGCGAAAATTTTATATATAAGTTAAACATCCTGGAGCGTGAAAATAAGCTCAAATCTGCCAAAGAGTACTAGTACTTTACTGATGTACTTTTTTATTTTTTTATCGATTTTCTCAAAATTTGCTCCAACGATTTTTTTTTTAAATTCATAAATCAATTATTTTTTAGATTCTCTTTAAAATTAATATTCTCATTTTGCCGTGCCGCTGCCGTCGGCCTTAATCACTCAAACGGACTTGCTCTTTAAATAGCATTGGAGAGGCCGTTTCAATTTCCACTAGACGGCACGTGCCGTCTGCCGCTCTCCAATGCTACTTAATTAGCAAGTCCGTTTGAGCGATTACGGGCGACGGCATCGCACGGCAGTGGAAATTGCCTTTAATCTCTCTTCACTATATAATAACAAATAAATGCGTAATTCAAATGTAGATTTCTTTTTGAAAAGCCATTTCTCAAGAAAGCCACCGATTTTCTTTCGAGCGCATTCAAAAAGAGAAAGTGAAAAAAAAAATGAAACTTCAAAGGGATTTCTTTATAGCTACGTATTCAAGACACCTCTTATTGTAGATTATTTTCATTTCTTATATAAAAAAGTAAGTAAAAAAAAAAAGATGATTATTCAAAAGATCATTTATAATATTTTAAATCTAAAAATCTAAAAGTTATTCAATAAAAAAAATTCCTTCGATTGTCGAATGTTAATTACCAGGGGCAAACCAAGAAAGGAGGGGGGGGGGGAATTCAAATAAAGTTGATAGGGAGTCTTTTGTTTGTACCTTAAGAGGTAAATAGGAAGTAGATCATATTTCACTCTCTTTTTTCAACCGACTCTAAACTAATAATCTTGCGAGACGAAACTTTGTCCATTTTTTTTGACCATCATCAGACAAAATTAAAAAAAATCTGGTGTGACTGGCGCACAGCACACAACTTTCTCTTACCTTCGGTAATCGAAAGTTGTGTTCTGTGCTTGTCACACCAGATTTTTCGTGTCGAAATATATTTAGTTCCCGACAGTACGGAACATATGAATTCAGATGTAAAATTTATAAGTATGGCAAAATATTTATATTTTGTTACCATGGCAACCATTTCTCCTATCTTCCCTATGAAATACAAGAGTAAAGTGGTCTTTAGAAGATTTCAACGGCAAAATGAGAATAAACATTTTAAAGAGCATCTAAAAAATAATTGATTTTTGAATTTAAAAAAAAATCGTTGGAGCAAATTTTGAGAAAATCGAAAAAAATTGAAAAAGTACATCAGTAAAGTACTAGTACTCTTTGGCCGATTTTGATTAAAAGCTTATTTTTCCGGTCCCGGGGGGTGTTTAACTTAAATATAAAATTTCAACCTCGTAGCTCAATTCCTTCATGCTTAAAATTGAACACACACCCACCCACACACACACAGACAGACCATGTCGCGAAAACCACTTTTTTGGATTCAGGGGACCTCAAAACGTGAAGATCCATCAAAATCTCGACATCGAATTTTTGACATGAATCCAATACTTTCTCTCTATATATATATTAACATATATATAGAGGTAAGAGAAAGTAAAAAAGGAGTCTAAACCGAAACGTTGTATTTTGGGAGTTAGATTGATGGAGAGACCCCCCCCTCTGCCCTCGCCCCCTTAATCCCCCTTAGACTCCTTTCTGGCTGTCGCCTATTATCGCTCAGGGACGGATTAATGTAATTTTGTCGGTGGGGGCGTTTTTTTTTTTTATTTAAGGTCTTTTTTGGTATCTACGGTCATTGAGACCCCATCCCTATTGAATTGGCTACCAATCTATTTAAATAAATTTATGTCGCAATGGGCGTGAAGCTAATCCGGTTGGGGAGGTTGGTTGGAAGATTCAATATACAAAGGGGGATGATCATTTTTTAAATAATTCCTTCAAATACTATTTAGATAGAAAATCATAATTTCTTTAGATGACTTGTTTTTAAAAGTTTTTCAATTTTTT
The DNA here is from genome assembly GCA_023213315.1 of Euborellia annulipes. Classification (NCBI taxonomy): domain Eukaryota; kingdom Metazoa; phylum Arthropoda; class Insecta; order Dermaptera; family Anisolabididae; genus Euborellia; species Euborellia annulipes. The sequence goes on along the minus strand of JAKCPI010018928.1, from coordinate 7,605 downwards.
CTCGTAGGGGGCATTCGCCCCCTCCCCTCTGCCCACGCCCCTCTTAATCCGTCCTTGCTGTCGCTGATCTCATAGATAAAATTAAATACAACATCTTAGAGAAAGTTTAATTTATTTAAATTCAATCTGTTGCTTTCTGAGTAGAAATTTGGAGAATTGGGATTTGGAGGGGAAATTTCCTCTCAAAATATACAAATAACTTCAAGTAGAGCATCAGCCATCGAGATAGTTACACTTCAGAAACTCGAGCTCCGAAAAACCTGCGGGTTGAACGTTCCCCTGTTGCCATCGATACTATGGGTAATTTAATAATATATACTGTATATACAGTCAGCCTATATCATAAAACCTCTAAAATTAAAAAAAAAAAATAATATCGTATATAAGTCAAAGAAACATGTAAATTTCAAAAATAATAATAAACGTAAATAATTGATGAGAGAAGATAGTAAATTTTTATTGGACCATCTGCAAGCCATTTGCAGAATGTTTGCTTGTTCAAGCCCCTTTGATTGATGCCGTAACTCGGAGCCTCGCTCCTCTCACTCGAGGCCTTTAAGAGGCTCTCTCCCTCGATGGTCCAGCTACTTAAGAGAAAGAGAGATACAGCCATCGATTTCTTCAAAAAATAATAAATAAATAAACCCCTTCACTTTGCTTGTAGTTAATTATTGACACGATTTTGACAGGCTAAAAAAAGCCTTTGCAATATCGACCCTTTAAGGAAAGAGTGAGGGGGAGGCGCTTCCAACGCCTCCCTTATCGACATCCTCATCTTTAAAGAAAACTTACCAAAAGTTATTTCTACTTACATCCTTATCTTAATAATAATTTGTCAAAGGAGATTGATTGAAATGAATAGCAACACTTATCGAACGTCAAGCACTCAATTCTTCTTCTCTATTAGTTTTATTTCTAAATAGTCAACCAACAACTTCAATTGAAGTTAATTTAACATCTTAAAAAGTTCTTATGAATATTTAATGATTGGCTTGTCGATGTTAACGCAGCGAGATTTCAAATAGGAGACCGAGTTTTGATAAAATTCATTTCTTGTCATTTGAATATAAAATTTAAGTATATTTAAGCAAGAGTAGAATATTTGGATGGGTAAATAATATCCCATGTGTTCATTTTGCAAGGCATCGCTCAGGTCTTGTGGATACGTGGATGATGACCACGAGCTGCCCGAGCTGGGACAGGGAGTCCTTCAGTTCTTTGTACGTCTGTCTCCTCCTTCTTCTTTTTAAAAGGCGTCAGACCGTGCGACGGGCCGGCCTGTACTATTTCATCCGGTCGCAAAAACGAATGATAGGGTTAGAAAGAGAAAGTTAGGCCGCCGACCCCGCATTGCGGGAATAAGGCTAGGACAGAAGATGAAGTTCATTTTGCAAGGCGAGTTTCCTAGGGAGCCGCCAATAATAATTAAATTTGATTACTGAATTTTAAGTTGGGAAAGAGCAAATATAGGAGCAGCAAAGAAAAGAATGCCAAATGTCCTGCACTTGCTCTTTTTCAACTTATAATGTATTTTAATTATCTTATCTTATTCTATTAAACGAGCAATGTATGTACGCTTGTTTAACTGTTTATAAATTTTATGTAAGCTCGTTAGTTCTCGAAAACGGCTCTAAAGTCTTCTTTCAAATTTTAAATATCGTTTATACTATTTCCGCTATATATACAAAATAAATTACGTTTGATCTCGTCTTTGGGAAGTCTCGAGTACTAGTACTCTACTGATGTACCGTTTTAGTTTTACCCATTTAAAAAAAAAAAAGTTCAGTCAGTTCGGATTAGTAATTTCACTAAATTTAGGCGGAATCTAAATGACTTTAGAAGTTCATTTGAAGATCTTCAAATATTTGAAAATCATAGAATGAACTTTTTTCTTTATTGGTTCGAGATAATCTCAGAATCTATAACTATCCACTTGCCATGCATTAACATCAAAAAAATACTAATAAAATATCAATTAAAAGCTCAACGATTTCCCTGGGTCTTGAAGCCCCTCAAAGAGTTTAAAGGGCACAACACTCTGTTGATAGATCTAAATTTCGTTTTTTAATTTAATTTTATTTGCTGATGTGTTGTAACTTTAATAATTAATTAATAGCAAGCAGCTTCTGAGTAATATTAAATTTCAATAAGCAAGTTTGCTCCGTTTCTTGGAATTTCCTCCCCCAAAACAAACAAGAGAACAACTCTTTACTTCTTCGTGTCTGTTTATTTTTCATAGAGTCAAAAATTTTAAAATATTTTTATTATTAAAGTAAAGAACTGGAGAGAAAAAAAGTTAATTTAAAAAATAAACAAACGAATCTCCCGAACAAATGTAAACAAGCATCTTTGTTTATTGGTTCTAAATAAAAGAGTTGTGAATGAAAATGATCGCTATTATCTATTTGTATATTTTGTACATTATCATGCAAAGGCGTAGCCGGAGGCTGGCTGTGAATAACAAATTAATAAATAAAAAAATAAAAATTCAGAGCAATCGTGGCTGGCGATGTGAATGAATAAAGTAGAAGAGGGGCTGGTCGCATTGGCTACCAAAAAGAGAGCCTGTATTTATAAAAAAAAAAAAATGTTTTTTTTATTTAGATAAAGTTTTTTTTTTTTAATAAATATTGACCCTCTTCCAATTTATTCAATAAAAAATAAAATTCTAAAATGCAAGATTTTAATAAAATAATTATAACTTTCCATATTGGCTTTTATGTAATTACTGCATATTATTTGAATACGATATGTGGAGATCCAGGTATATTTAATCTTTCGTCTTGTGTTGTGGGTTGCCTGCCTCCAGGGGTTGTCTGGTTTAGAAAGAATAGATGAGTCAAGTTCTTTATTGGTTCAAAGCTTGCAACACTAACTAGATCAAGAGAGAGAATCCTCCCCAGGTAGTAGGGGATGGCCTTTTATGACATTTCTAACCCCATTCTTATGGGAACAGTGATACACATGTAAAGACGTCAGACGCTAAGTTTGCACTTTTCTTTGCATGTGTTTTTAGATCCAAATTTTGTTTTTCGAATCTTATTTTAAATTAGAATTTCAAATTGTGTATCTCTCTCTCTCTCTTTTAGCTTCACATATGTGTATTAAATGAAAAATAAAACAATTAAATTGATATTAATTTAAAAATCGCGCCGGGCTCCCTTCAAATACGAATATTAGTTTAAAACGGAAGCCTTCTAGAAAAATACATCTGACTTAGAAAGTAAACCCGAGTAAAATGATTAAAAGGGATGGAGGATCCTTACGCCCGCAGCTAGTCTGCATAGTGAACCGTTAGACACACAGGGATCCACACGCCCGCACACACAGTAGATCGAAAGTTTTTTTTTGGAATGGGTGCATAAGGTCCGAAGACCTATAATGACCAATAGTCACATGCAGCCAGGAAGAAAATAAAAACAAAAGGAGAAGCATAAAGGGGAAACTCAACTGCGGGAACTGAGAAGATGCCTGTTGAGGTTAGACTTGAAAGTCTGAAGATTGTAGGTTTTGGGGAAGATAGACGCAGGGAGCTTGTTCCAATCACGGGAGGTCATGGGGACAAAGGAAAAATGAAATTGTTTTGTTCTGTTAGTCGTGATCTGAACAGCATAGGGATGCTGGGAAGATGCCTCACTTGTGTTCCGTGAATATCTTGCATTGGGTGGCCAGAGGAAGAGCTAGGAGTGACACCCTAACACCTCTATGCTATGGCCTAGGTGCTCTAATATTGTTTTTAGATTTAATTTTTGATGTAGACATGTTTCAAGAACTTGCTGCTTCCTGTTTCTTCCCTTTTGGGAAAATAAATTATAAGCCCTATTACCAGAGATTAACAGATTACCAGAGCTAAGGCTAAGATGGACTCACTCTATCTCTATCTTCTCCTTTCCCCCTAGGTCGGATCTATAGACAAATTATTTCCTTTTCGACACGAACACCTTTTCTTATTTGAGGTCATTGACTTGCTTGATGCCACGTGTTCTCTGCTCCCTTTAGAACATCAGACTTGAATTAGAAATTCTCCCTGGCGTTTAGATAATTGATGAGAATTTTGGAAATGAATATCCTTTCAGTTGCATAATTCCAAAAGTTAAATAATCAATAAAATGCGGCCGTTTGGCCTATTTCGGGGGTGGCGTCTGTTGGCCTTGAACCAGGCGAGCACCGATGACGGCGATGAGCGGGAACCACACCCAAAGGCCCTTCAATCAAGCCATTCTTTAAGCAGTTGTTTTTTTTCTGTCCCTCTTCTTATTTGAAATTATCGAAATGTGCAGGGGCGCAGGGGCGCAGGGTGGTTTTTGTGGAGGCGGCGGTGTTGGTGGAGGCGCGCAGACCCCGGGGCCGTTCGATCACCCACCTGCCTGCTTATGCGCATGCGCAGTAGGCGATCGCGAGAGCGTTTGCCAGTCGCCGCGCACTCACCACTCTTGTGGTCCAGCTGTTCCGGTTAAGTGCTCAGTCGGTGTGCCAGGGGTCCCTCCGACGAGTCTTTTTTTTATCTATCGGTTCTCAGGTTTGCTGATTTAAAAAAAAAATAAATAAATAAAATAAAAAATAAAAAAATTAGCGTGTGTTGTTGTCGTCGTTTTTTTAGATGCACGATCTCAAAGGGGTCTAGTTAGTGTGTGTTTAATTTTTGTGCACGATTGAATTGAAGTAACATGTATCTGGTAGTGAAGAGTCGTTAGTTGTTGATTTTAGAAAGAACGGAAGGGTAGAAAGAAAGAGATCCCCCAAAAATGATGATGCTGGATAACAGTGGGAATCCGCGTACCGATGGGATCGACCTCGCGGACCGTGGGTCGGGTCTACCAGGTCTAGGTAAATGATCGTGGGGGGCGGCGATGGCCGACGGCGAGCGGCTCCTTGGCGCCGGGGAACGTGCTTGGACGAGTTTGAAAGCGCCACACCACGATCGACGACGGTCACTTGCCCCGCGTCCACCCAAATGGGCAAGTTGTCGTGCACCGCCACGAGGTGCTCGATCTGTCGAGGAGCGTGGCTCGCATGCCAATCTCGAAGGCTTAATCGCGCCGGGGTCGGGCGCCGCCGCGCCCGCTGGAGCTCTCTTGGCCCATCGCAACATCGGAAAGGAGGTAGTAGAAGACACTCACTACCCTTTGGAGCGAATCTTACAAGTGGAAGCAAGGGATGAATGGTCCATTCTCTCTCTCTCTCTCTCTTGCGCTCTCAATTCCTCTCAAATCTATTTTTAGCAGCCCCCACGTCCCATCCATTACCCAAATATAATCACATTAAAAAGGGCACGCTCCCTCCAGCCCTATTTTAGACTTTATTTATAAACCCGTCAAATTAATTGTTTCAATTTGTTTCTTGCTTTATTCAAATCTATTTTCTATTTTTTAAAAGGACTATTCTACGCAATTTTCAAAATACGGTAATTGTTTAACTTAGTTATTGGACAAAAGAACCAAATTAGATTTGGACGCTTTTAAAATAAATGGAAATTTAATAAAATAGAAAATTTTATTTGTAAACAAAAAAGACTAGGCTTTGAATGAAATAAATAAATTACGTTTTCAGTTTTCAGCTGCTGTTTATATAGATTTGTATTAAATACAACAGCCAATCATCATTCTATTCCCGTACATCAACGTTTTTTATCTCAGCTGAAAACGGAATATTTAATTTGTTTATTATTGATACTTTTGAACGCTTCAAAAATGTAGGCGTAGTAGTTAATTTTGTAGTAGAAATAGAAATAAATACTCTTAGGAAAAATAAATGGATCTATTCTGCTTTATAAGCAGCTCGGTGGTGTCGATGGGAGCTGATCTTAATTATCCTCATTGAAGGCAAGATGTCCGTCCTCTGGATGGGTGTCCTCGTCCTGAGACGGAGTTTTATTTTTTATTTAGTCAACAATTTGTCTCTCTTCTTTTCTGCAATTTTTTTCAGGTTAAAAAAACATGAAAGGATTCAAAGGAAGATGTGGATTCCCCTTTCTGTCAGTTTTTTTTTTTTTTTTTTTTTTTTCAAAAAGATGTGTGTTGTGGTTTAACCAAAAATTCCCTGATTATAATATTCCTCGTATGTGAATCTTACAAGTGGGCGGGCGACTCGCTCTGCTCGCTGGGCCTGGGAAGAGGAAATGGATTATAACCGTATTATGAAATTTGTTTTTGTAAAAGGAATAAAATGTCTCCCCCCCCCCCTTTGCTTTCCATTCCCATCAATTCACACATTGATTTTATAATAATAATTAATATTTAATTCTTTTTCAACTCCACTCTAATCATCGAAATCATCACTTTTCATTTTTATTTATCGTATTAATGACCTTGTTTGCCAGGAGTGTATCTGTTTTTTTTTTTTTTTTTATTGATTATATTTTATTATAATTCAATGAAATGGTGGATGCAGTCCAAATTAATATAATTAAATAAAAGCAACTTGTGTTTTCTTTCTTGGACAAAAGGTGACAGATAGTATGTCGTTTTTTCTGGTATAATTATTAAAAATCAATAAATTTTCAATAATATTTATTTTTGGTTTACAGGTGCGCTATCATGTTTCGGCCACCATGAGAGCCATCATCAGAACCAAAAATTCATCCACATAACAAAAGGTCTTGAGGTGTAATTTATATGTTTTAAAAATTACTTCTATATTTTTTATGATTAAAATTAATGATTATTACACATATAAATTACACCTCAAGACCTTTTGTTATGTGGATGAATTTTTGGTTCTGATGATGGCTCTCATGGGGGCCGAAACATGATAGCGCACCTGTAAACCAAAAATAAATATTATTGAAAATTTATTGATTTTTAATAATTATACCAGAAAAAACGACATACTATCTGTCACCTTTTGTCCAAGAAAGAAAACAAGTTGCTTTTATTTAATTTTATTTTAATATTTATCAGTGATAATTGAAAAAAAAAATATATAAATTATTTGTGTCATATAGAGAGAAGTAAAAGTTTCTCCTCTAAATTCAGAGACCCTCTATGTCAAAGAGAAACGCTTCTATTTTTAGTTGGTGTCCAATTGCAAGATTCTCTCACAAATCTAATAAATAATTTATTAGAAGAAAATCAAAGACTATTTCTGGCCTTCTGTATCGATGTTTTCAAAAAAGAAAAAATGTCTCTATATGCTGCCATGTAACGTTAACTAAAATTTATATCTCTACCTCATCGAATTATTTTAAACGATGTCAAATGTTGGATTTGATTCAGATTTATTGTATTTTTCATGTAGTCATAAGCGGCTGAAAATGTGTCCAAGTATAGTCGCTTATTTCAAAATTAGTTAAAAAGGTTGACTCAGAGTGTGAAGCGTTTCGGTAAGAATTAAATCACACCATCATCACTCATTCGATTACAAGTTGAAATTTTTATGGTGCTAATTTCAACTCAAATGAGTGATGATACATTTAGTTAAAGCCAAAACGTTCCCATCCCTGGGAGATTCTTATTCCGATAAAGCCGACCCGACAGGTTCACTTTTTTGATCTTTATCCTCTAGGCCTATCTATTTTTAAAGTTACTAGCTTTATGAGTGTAGATTTTAATTTTTCTTGCGACGAGTATCTTTACATGTGAACCTTTGCGCATTGCTTTATCTATT
>JAKCPI010018927.1:0-30661 GCA_023213315.1 Euborellia annulipes | reverse complement strand
AAATGAGAATAAACATTTTAAAGAGCATCTAAAAAATAATTGATTTTTGAATTTAAAAAAAAATCGTTGGAGCAAATTTTGAGAAAATCGAAAAAAATTGAAAAAGTACATCAGTAAAGTACTAGTACTCTTTGGCCGATTTTGATTAAAAGCTTATTTTTCCGGTCCCGGGGGTGTTTAACTTAAATATAAAATTTCAACCTCGTAGCTCAATTCCTTCATGCTTAAAATTGAACACACACCCACCCACACACACACAGACAGACCATGTCGCGAAAACCACTTTTTTGGATTCAGGGGACCTCAAAACGTGAAGATCCATCAAAATCTCGACATCGAATTTTTGACATGAATCCAATACTTTCTCTCTATATATATATTAACATATATATAGAGGTAAGAGAAAGTAAAAAAGGAGTCTAAACCGAAACGTTGTATTTTGGGAGTTAGATTGATGGAGAGACCCCCCTCTGCCCTCGCCCCCTTAATCCCCCTTAGACTCCTTTCTGGCTGTCGCCTATTATCGCTCAGGGACGGATTAATGTAATTTTGTCGGTGGGGGCGTTTTTTTTTTTATTTAAGGTCTTTTTTGGTATCTACGGTCATTGAGACCCCATCCCTATTGAATTGGCTACCAATCTATTTAAATAAATTTATGTCGCAATGGGCGTGAAGCTAATCCGGTTGGGGAGGTTGGTTGGAAGATTCAATATACAAAGGGGGATGATCATTTTTTAAATAATTCCTTCAAATATATTTTAGATAGAAAATCATAATTTCTTTAGATGAGTAGTTTTAAAAAGTTTTTCAATTTTGGAAAAACACGCCCCCTCCCCCTTAATCCGTCCTTGCTGTCGCTTATCTCATAGATAAAATTAATTACAACATCTTAGAGAAAGTTTAATTTATTTAAATTCAATCTGTTGCTTTCTGAGTGGAAATTTGGAGAATCGAGGGGGGGAAATTTCCCTCTCAAAATAAACAAATAACTTCAAGTAGAGCATCAGCCATCGAGATAGTTACACTTCAGAAACTCGAGCCCCGAAAAACCTGCATGTTGAACGTTCCCCTGTTGCCATCGATACTATGGGTAATTCAATAAATAGGCCTATGCTATATACAGTCAGCCTATATCATAAAACCTCTAAAATTAAAAAAAAAAAAATAATATCGTATATAAGTCAAAGAAACATGTAAATTTCAAAAAAATAATAATAAACGTAAATAATTGATGAGAGAAGATAGTCAATTTTTATTGGACCATCTGCAAGCCATTTGCAGAATGTTTGCTTGTTCAAGCCCCTTTGATTGATGCCGTAACTCGGAGCCTCGCTCCTCTCACTCGAGGCCTTTAAGAGGCTCTCTCCCTCGATGGTCCAGCTACTTAAGAGAAAGAGAGATACAGCCATCGATTTCTTCAAAAAATAATAAATAAATAAACCCCTTCACTTTGCCTGTAGTTAATTATTGACACGATTTTGACAGGCTAAAAAAAGCCTTTGCAATATCGACCCTTTAAGGAAAGAGTGAGGGGGAGGCGCTTCCAACGTCTCCCTTATCGACATCCTCATCTTTAAAGAAAACTTACCAAAAGTTATTTCTACTTACATCCTTATCTTAATAATAATTTGTCAAAGGAGATTGATTGAAATAAATAGCAACACTTATCGAACGTCAAGCACTCAATTCTTCTTCTCTATTAGTTTTATTTCTAAATAGTCAACCAACAACTTCAATTGAAGTTAATTTAACATCTTAAAAAGTTCTTATGAATATTTAATGATTGGCTTGTCGATGTTAACGCAGCGAGATTTCAAATAGGAGACCGAGTTTTGATAAAATTCATTTCTTGTCATTTGAATATAAAATTTAAGTATATTTAAGCAAGAGTAGAATATTTGGATGGGTAAATAATATCCCATGTGTTCATTTTGCAAGGCATCGCTCAGGTCTTGTGGATACGTGGATGATGACCACGAGCTGCCCGAGCTGGGACAGGGAGTCCTTCAGTTCTTTGTACGTCTGTCTCCTCCTTCTTCTTTTAAAAGGCGTCAGACCGTGCGACGGGCCGGCCTGTACTATTTCATCCGGTCGCAAAAACGAATGATAGGGTTAGAAAGAGAAAGTTAGGCCGCCGACCCCGCATTGCGGGAATAAGGCTAGGACAGAAGATGAAGTTCATTTTGCAAGGCGAGTTTCCTAGGGAGCCGCCAATAATAATTAAATTTGATTACTGAATTTTAAGTTGGGAAAGAGCAAATATAGGAGCAGCAAAGAAAAGAATGCCAAATGTCCTGCACTTGCTCTTTTTCAACTTATAATGTATTTTAATTATCTTATCTTATTCTATTAAACGAGCAATGTATGTACGCTTGTTTAACTGTTTATAAATTTTATGTAAGCTCGTTAGTTCTCGAAAACGGCTCTAAAGTCTTCTTTCAAATTTTAAATATCGTATATACTATTTCCGCTATATATACAAAATAAATTACGTTTGATCTCGTCTTTGGGAAGTCTCGAGTACTAGTACTCTACTGATGTACCGTTTTAGTTTTACCCATTTAAAAAAAAAAAAAAAAAAAAAAAAAAAACACCAGCTTCAGTTCAGTCAGTTCGGATTAGTAATTTCAATAAATTTAGGCGGAATCTAAATGACTTTAGAAGTTCATTTGAAGATCTTCAAATATTTGAAAATCATAGAATGAACTTTTTCTTTATTGGTTCGAGATAATCTCAGAATCTATAACTATCCACTTGTCATTCATTAACATCAAAAAAATACTAATAAAATATCAATTAAAAGCTCAACGATTTCCCTGGGTCTTGAAGCCCCTCAAAGAGTTTAAAGGACACAACACTCTGTTTGATAGATCTAAATTTCGTTTTTTAATTTAATTTTATTTGCTGATGTGTTGTAACTTTAATAATTAATTAATAGCAAGCAGCTTCTGAGTAATATTAAATTTCAATAAGCAAGTTTGCTCCGTTTCTTGGAATTTCCTCCCCCAAAACAAACAAGAGAACAACTCTTTACTTCTTCGTGTCTGTTTATTTTTCATAGAGTCAAAAATTTTAAAATATTTTTATTATTAAAGTAAAGAACTGGAGAGAAAAAAGTTAATTTAAAAAATAAACAAACGAATCTCCCGAACAAATGTAAACAAGCATCTTTGTTTATTGGTTCTAAATAAAAGAGTTGTGAATGAAAATGATCGCTATTATCTATTTGTATATTTTGTACATTATCATGCAAAGGCGTAGCCGGAGGCTGGCTGTGAATAACAAATTAATAAATAAAAAAATAAAAATTCAGAGCAATCGTGGCTGGCGATGTGAATGAATAAAGTAGAAGAGGGGCTGGTCCCATCGGCTACCAAAAAGAGAGCCTGTATTTATAAAAAAAAAATGCTTTTTTTTATTTGGATAAAGTTTTTTTTTTTTAATAAATATTGACCCTCTTCCAATTTATTCAATAAAAAATAAAATTCTAAAATGCAAGATTTTAATAAAATAATTATAACTTTCCATATTGGCTTTTATGTAATTACTGCATATTATTTGAATACGATATGTGGAGATCCAGGTATATTTAATCTTTCGTCTTGTGTTGTGGGTTGCCTGCCTCCAGGAGTTGTCTGGTTTAGAAAGAATAGATGAGTCAAGTTCTTTATTGGTTCAAAGCTTGCAACACTAACTAGATCAAGAGAGAGAATCCTCCCCAGGTAGTAGGGGATGGCCTTTTATGACATTTCTAACCCCATTCTTATGGGAACAGTGATACACATGTAAAGACGTCAGACGCTAAGTTTGCACTTTTCTTTGCATGTGTTTTTAGATCCAAATTTTGTTTTTCGAATCTTATTTTAAATTAGAATTTCAAATTGTGTATCTCTCTCTCTCTTTTAGCTTCACATATGTGTATTAAATGAAAAATAAAACAATTAAATTGATATTAATTTAAAAATCGCGCCGGGCTCCCTTCAAATACGAATATTAGTTTAAAACGGAAGCCTTCTAGAAAAATACATCTGACTTAGAAAGTAAACCCGAGTAAAATGATTAAAAGGGATGGAGGGATCCTTACGCCCGCAGCTAGTCTGCATAGTGAACCGTTAGACACACAGGGATCCACACGCCCGCACACACAGTAGATCGAAAGTTTTTTTTTGGAATGGGTGCATAAGGTCCGAAGACCTATAATGACCAATAGTCACATGCAGCCAGGAAGAAAATAAAAACAAAAGGAGAAGCATAAAGGGGAAACTCAACTGCGGGAACTGAGAAGATGCCTGTTGAGGTTAGACTTGAAAGTCTGAAGATTGTAGGTTTTGGGGAAGATAGACGCAGGGAGCTTGTTCCAATCACGGGAGGTCATGGGGACAAAGGAAGAATGAAATTGATTTGTTCTGTTAGTCGTGATCTGAACAGCATAGGGATGCTGGGAAGATGCCTCTCTTGTGTTCCGTGAATATGTTGCATTGGGTGGCCAGAGGAAGAGCTAGGAGTGACACCCTAACACCTCTATGCTATGGCCTAGGTGCTCTAATATTGTTTTTAGATTTAATTTTTGATGTAGACATGTTTCAAGAACTTGCTGCTTCCTGTTTCTTCCCTTTTGGGAAAATAAATTATAAGCCCTATTACCAGAGGATTACCAGATTACCAGAGCTAAGGCTAAGATGGACTCACTCTATCTCTATCTTCTCCTTTCCCCCTTAATTTCTTCCACATATAGGTCGGATCTATAGACAAATTATTTCCTTTTCGACACGAACACCTTTTCTTATTTGAGGTCATTGACTTGCTTGATGCCACGTGCTCTCTGCTCCCTTTAGAACATCAGACTTGAATTAGAAATTCTCCCTGGCGTTTAGATAATTGATGAGAATTTTGGAAATGACTATCCTTTCAGTTGCATAATTCCAAAAGTTAAATAATCAATAAAATGCGGCCGTTTGGCCTATTTCGGGGGTGGCGTCTGTTGGCCTTGAACCAGGCGAGCACCGATGACGGCGATGAGCGGGAACCACACCCAAAGGCCCTTCAATCAAGCCATTCTTTAAGCAGTTGTTTTTTTTTTCTGTTCCTCTTCTTATTTGAAATTATCGAAATGTGCAGGGGCGCAGGGGCGCAGGGTGGTTTTTGTGGAGGCGGCGGTGTTGGTGGAGGCGCGCAGACCCCGGGGCCGTTCGATCACCCACCTGCCTGCTTATGCGCATGCGCAGTAGGCGATCGCGAGAGCGTTTGCCAGTCGCCGCGCACTCACCACTCTTGTGGTCCAGCTGTTCCGGTTAAGTGCTCAGTCGGTGTGCCAGGGGTCCCTCCGACGAGTCTTTTTTTTATCTATCGGTTCTCAGGTTTGCTGATTTAAAAAAAAAATAAATAAATAAAATAAAAAATAAAAAAATTAGCGTGTGTTGTTGTCGTCGTTTTTTTAGATGCACGATCTCAAAGGGGTCTAGTTAGTGTGTGTTTAATTTTTGTGCACGATTGAATTGAAGTAACATGTATCTGGTAGTGAAGAGTCGTTAGTTGTTGATTTTAGAAAGAACGGAAGGGTAGAAAGAAAGAGATCCCCCAAAAATGATGATGCTGGATAACAGTGGGAATCCGCGTACCGATGGGATCGACCTCGCGGACCGTGGGTCGGGTCTACCAGGTCTAGGTAAATGATCGTGGGGGGCGGCGATGGCCGACGGCGAGCGGCTCCTTGGCGCCGGGGAACGTGCTTGGACGAGTTTGAAAGCGCCACACCACGATCGACGACGGTCACTTGCCCCGCGTCCACCCAAATGGGCAAGTTGTCGTGCACCGCCACGAGGTGCTCGATCTGTCGAGGAGCGTGGCTCGCATGCCAATCTCGAAGGCTTAATCGCGCCGGGGTCGGGCGCCGCCGCGCCCGCTGGAGCTCTCTTGGCCCATCGCAACATCGGAAAGGAGGTAGTAGAAGACACTCACTACCCTTTGGAGCGAATCTTACAAGTGGAAGCAAGGGATGAATGGTCCATTCTCTCTCTCTCTCTCTCTCTCTTTGTGCTCTCAATTCCTCTCAAATCTATTTTTAGCAGCCCCCACGTCCCATCCATTACCCAAATATAATCACATTAAAAAGGGCACGCTCCCTCCAGCCCTATTTTAGACTTTATTTATAAACCCGTCAAATTAATTGTTTCAATTTGTTTCTTGCTTTATTCAAATCTATTTTCTATTTTTTAAAAGGGCTATTCTACGCAATTTTCAAAATACGGTAATTGTTTAACTTAGTTATTGAACAAAAGAGCCAAATTAGATTTGGATGCTTTTAAAATAAATGGAAATTTAATAAAATAGATAATTTTATTTGTAAACAAAAAAGACTAGGCTTTGAATGAAATAAATAAATTACGTTTTCAGTTTTCAGCTGCTGTTTATATAGATTTGTATTAAATACAACAGCCAATCATCATTCTATTCCCGTACATCAACGTTTTTTTATCTCAGCTGAAAACGGAATATTTAATTTGTTTATTATTGATACTTTTGAACGCTTCAAAAATGTAGGCGTAGTAGTTAATTTTGTAGTAGAAATAGAAATAAATACTCTTAGGAAAAATCAATGGATGTATTCTGCTCTATAAGCAGCTCGGTGGTGTCGATGGGAGCTGATCTTAATTATCCTCATTGAAGGCAAGATGTCCGTCCTCTGGATGGGTGTCCTCGACTGAGACGGAGTTTTATTTTTTATTTAGTCAACAATTTGTCTCTCTTCTTTTCTGCAATTTTTTTTCAGGTTAAAAAAACATGAAAGGATTCAAAGGAAAGATGTGGATTCCCCTTTCTGTCAGTTTTTTTTTTTTTTTTTTTTTTTTTTTTCAAAAAGATGTGTGTTGTGGTTTAATCAAAAATTCCCTGATTATAATATTCCTCGTATGTGAATCTTACAAGTGGGCGGGCGACTCGCTCTGCTCGCTGGGCCTGGGAAGAGGAAATGGATTATAACTATACTATGAAATTTGTTTTTGTAAAAGGAATAAAATCTCTCTCTCCCCCCCCCCCTTTGCTTTCCATTCCCATCAATTCACACATTGATTTTATAATAATAATTAATATTTAATTCTTTTTCAACTCCACTCTAATCATTGAAATCATCACTTTTCATTTTTATTTATCGTATTAATGACCTTGTTTGCCAGGAGTGTATCTGTTTTTTTTTTTTTATTGATTATATTTTATTATAATTCAATGAAATGGTGGATGCAGTCCAAATTATTATAATTAAATAAAAGCAACTTGTGTTTTCTTTCTTGGACAAAAGGTGACAGATAGTATGTCGTTTTTTCTGGTATAATTATTAAAAATCAATAAATTTTCAATAATATTTATTTTTGGTTTACAGGTGCGCTCTCATGTTTCGGCCACCATGGGAGCCATCATCAGAACCAAAAATTCATCCACATAACAAAAGGTCTTGAGGTGTAATTTATATGTTTTAAAAATTACTTCTATATTTTTTATGATTAAAATTAAGTGTAATAAATAATTATTAAAACATATAAATTACACCTCAAGACCTTTTGTTATGTGGATGAATTTTTGGTTCTGATGATGGCTCTCATGGGGGCCGAAACATGATAGCGCACCTGTAAACCAAAAATAAATATTATTGAAAATTTATTGATTTTTAATAATTATACCAGAAAAAACGACATACTATCTGTCACCTTTTGTCCAAGAAAGAAAACACAAGTTGCTTTTATTTAATTTTATTATAATATTTATCAGTGATAATTGAAAAAAAAAAAAATATAAATTATTTGTGTCATATAGAGAGAAGTAAAAGTTTCTCCTCTAAATTCAGAGACCCTCTATGTCAAAGAGAAACGCTTCTATTTTTAGTTGGTGTCCAATTGCAAGATTCTCTCACAAGTCTAATAAATAATTTATTAGAAGAAAATCAAAGACTATTTCTGGCCTTCTGTATCGATGTTTTCTGAAAAGAAAAAAATGTCTCTATTTGCTGCTATGTAACGTTAATTAAAATTTATATCTCTACCTCATCGAATTATTTTAAACGATTTCAAATGTTGGATTTGATTCAGATTTATTGTATTTTTCATGTAGTCATAAGCGGCTAAAAATGTGTCCAAGTATAGTCGCTTATTTCAAAATTAGTTAAAAGGTTGACTCATAGTGTGAAGCGTTTCGGTATTAATTAAATAACGCCATCATCACTCATTCGATTACAAGTTGAAATTTTTATGGTGCTGATTTCAACTCAAAATGAGTGATGATGACATTTAATTAAAGCCGAAACGTTCCCATCCTGGGAGATTCTTATTCCGATAAAGCCGACCCGACAGGTTCACTTTTTGATCTATCTCTAGGCCTATCTATTTTTAAAGTTACTATTTATGAGTGTAGATTTTAATTTTTCTTGCGTCAGTCTCTTTACATGTGAACCTTGCGCATTGCTTTATCTATTGTGAATGGGTCTGAGTTATTTTTTTCGCTTTAAGATCCCCCCCCCCGCTTTTGCTTGTTGAATTAGCGAGTGTCGATGCTAAGGATGATTTCCTTTCTCTTTTCCACGGGTGGCTTAGTTCTTGTCTCAAGCTCATCCAAAATATGTCGAGAAAGAGGAAAAGCAGACGATTGATGTCAAAAGGGGAAATTCCTGAATATTATTTTCCCTATTATTAAACTTTGCGTACCGAATCGAGAATTAGCTTTTTAAGTTCTCGATAACATTTTTTTATTATTTTCTAAATTATAAGCTATATGGTCTCGGCGGACTATCCTCTAACTCGCTCACAACATAGCTCGTTTCTGATAATTAATGAGATATAGATATCTGCTTTATTCTGAGGGGGGTGTGCACCTTCGTTTAGGGAATCACGCCAATTCGGGTGACGGTATCTGGCGCGGATGGCCAGCAATCCGGTTGGGGTGTTTGGGAGTGAGTGTCCTCTAAGGAAAAAAATAAAAATTTAATTATATAACAAATTTTATTACTTTTAATTTGAGAGATTTAATTATTTAATTAATGAAATTAATTAACTTTAATTTTTCATAAGGAGAGAGAACTTAATGTGAAAAATATTTTTTGAGCCTCCATATTTAAAAATTTGGGAACCCGAGTGTTTTTCTTGGACTCGTCTTCTAAATGCGTGCAAAATTTCATTTCGAAAGTCCAACGCGAAGTCAAATAGAGCGTGACAAACAGACGGAATCTCTATGTATATTGATATTTTTGGGACATTATTATTAGGAAAAATATTGTTCTGCATTTACCCTCAGTATTTTGTATGGATAGTATGTAAAAGCTTGAGAATAGCTCTGAATTTAAGGTTAGAAAGTGGGAGTGGAATGAAGAGGATTGCAAGATTGGAAGAATTTATTTAATAATGAAATTTACATTCATGCATCCAATTTGCTTTGATCAGTTTAATAGTATATCAAATATCAATATATAGATTGCATTTGCCCCTGTTTATAGATAAACAAAACCACAGAGCAGTTGAAGTGGTTGCCTATCGACCGGCGGAAATTGGAATCTTTACATTTAGATGTAAATGTGCACTCGGCAAAAATGTTTTGTTTTGTTTTGTTAGTTGCTCTTTTCATTTATTATTTTTCAATCAAAGTTGTTTGATTGAATTTGTTCAAAGAAGTCTCTATGCCATAGAAAAGTGATTATCGGCCAGAGCAATATTAAAATGAGTTTATCGATTACAAGTGCTAATCGCTTGCTCCCATATCATCATCTAGTTGATATTTTGCAAAGTCAAAATTTGATTTGACCTCAATCGCCGGCCTCGAAATTGCAAAAATTGATTCTCTTCAAGTGGAATGGAGCGTGAATCGTTAGCTCTATGGCGAAAAATTCATTTTGCAAATGAAGGGGGAAGGACGAGTTTGTGCGTGTGTTGATATTAATTTTAATTCTAAAATTAAATTTTTACAATATTTATTTTTCTAAGAGAGACACACACACACAGACACATATTCACTTTAAAGTTGAAAATTATTTATATCACACAGGTCACTGATTTAGGTGAAAGAGAGAGAGAAGGGAGTTTTTAATATTAAATACTCTGGTGAATTAAAAAGAAAATAAATTTACCAAAAACATCAAATAATATGCGCATTGAGATTTTTCAGTTTTTTTTTAAAGTGAAACTTTTATTATATCACTACGAATTTTTTGGTTCTTCTATCAGCATGTCGCTTTGTAACGAGGTGACGTAAAAAGCCATGACGTCACTAGTTGTGACGTCATGGCGACTCACACCAGGTTTTTTTTTTACTACGCTACGGCATTTATACTTATTTAATCACAATATAAATAAAGTAAGCCTATATAAATCAAATTGATTATCTATATCTATACTATTATATAATTTCCGCTCTACGCCCCCCCCCCCTAAAATTATTGTTTTTTTTTTAAATTCTTCACTCGATTTTAATAAAATTTAAAATGACGCTTCTCTATGATCTAATTAATTAAAAAATGATATTCCAGACTTCAGAAAGTTCTATTGGGGGGACGTCCCCCCCCACTAAAATTTATCTTTCACTCGATTTTAATAAAATTTAAAATGACGCTTCTCTATGATCTAATTAATTAAAAAATGATATTCCAGACTTCAGAAAGTTCTATTGGCGCTACCAAGGGGGACGTCCCCCCACTAAAATTTATCTTTCACTCGATTTTAATAAAATTTAAAATGACGCTTCTCTATGATCTAATTAATTAAAAAATGATATTCCAGACCTCACAAAGTTCTATTGGGGGGACGTCCCCCCCACTAAAATTTATCTTTCACTCGATTTTAATAAAATTTAAAATGACGCTTCTCTATGATCTAATTAATTAAAAAATGATATTCCAGACTTCAGAAAGTTCTATTGGCGCTACCAGGGGGACGTCCCCCCACTAAAATTTATCTTTCACTCGATTTTAATAAAATTTAAAATGACGCTTCTCTATGATCTAATTAATTGAAAAATGATATTCCAGACTTCAGAAAGTTCTTTTGGGGGGACGTCCCCCCACTAAAATTTATCTTTCACTCGATTTTAATAAAATTTAAAATGACGCTTCTCTATGATCTAATTAATTAAAAAATGATATTCCAGACTTCAGAAAGTTCTATTGGGCACCAGGGGGACGTCCCCCCACTAAAATTTATCTTTCACTCGATTTTAATAAAATTTAAAATGACGCTTCTCTATGATCTAATTAATTGAAAAATGATATTCCAGACTTCAGAAAGTTCTTTTGGGGGGACGTCCCCCCCCACTAAAATTTATCTTTCACTCGATTTTAATAAAATTTAAAATGACGCTTCTCTATGATCTAATTAATTAAAAAATGATATTCCAGACCTCAGAAAGTTCTATTGGGGGGACGTCCCCCCCACTAAAATTTATCTTTCACTCGATTTTAATAAAAATTTAAAATGACGCTTCTCTATGATCTAATTAATTAAAAAATGATATTCCAGACTTCAGAAAGTTCTATTGGCGCTACCAGGGGGACGTCCCCCCCCACTAAAATTTATCTTTCACTCGATTTTAATAAAATTTAAAATGACGCTTCTCTAGGATCTAATTAATTGAAAAATGATATTCCAGACTTCAGAAAGTTCTTTTGGGGGGACGTCCCCCCACTAAAATTTATCTTTCACTCGATTTTAATAAAATTTAAAATGACGCTTCTCTATGATCTAATTAATTAAAAAATGATATTCCAGACCTCAGAAAGTTCTATTGGCGGGGGACGTCCCCCCCACTAAAATTTATCTTTCAATCGATTTTAATAAAATTTAAAATGACGCTTCTCTATGATCTAATTAATTAAAAAATGATATTCCAGACTTCAGAAAGTTCTATTGGCGCTACCAGGGGGACGTCCCCCCACTAAAATTTATCTTTCACTCGATTTTAATAAAATTTAAAATGACGCTTCTCTAGGATCTAATTAATTGAAAAATGATATTCCAGACATCAGAAAGTTCTTTTGGGGGGACGTCCCCCCCACTAAAATTTATCTTTCACTCGATTTTAATAAAATTTAAAATGACGCTTCTCTATGATCTAATTAATTGAAAAATGATATTCCAGACCTCAGAAAGTTTTATTGGCGCTACTAGGGGGGCGTCCCCCCCACTAAAACTTATCTTTCACTCGACGCCTACGATCCGAAAAAAAGTTTCACTTGCATCGTGGTTTCATAAAACCACACAATGATTTTTTTTTAACTGTATGCTATGCAATTTTATTTATATGTTGATAGCTTCTGGATCAAAAAACTGCGTCCCCCCAAAAAGGTATTTCTTTCTGTCCGTGGGTGAACAAAACACGAGGGTTGTTTTTTAATTAAGGGCGGTTTTGTTAGAAAGAAACAAACATACATGATATTTTTAAAGGGGTACTTTTATTTTTGGATTTTTGTATGCCCTCTTCATAATATGCGCCGCCTGCTCTGATATCCATTCAAGTTTGACACAATTTTGTAGATCACTGACCTTGACACTTGAGAAAATGTGTGAAGTTTATGAACCAAAACCGAGAGTTCAAGAACGTTCGTGAAAATGCCCTTGACGAGTCTCGCCATGACTTAGGCCCACCGCCCAGGTGTCTCGGATGATTTGGTTCCTGTTGCTGCTGCCAAAATTCACCAGGACAGACAATATTGAAACTTCCACAAGCATTCCCTCATGTGTTGTCAAATTTGAATGGCTCTCAGAGCAGACGGCATACACGTTTTGAGGTCCACTGAATCCAAATAAGTGGTTTTCGCGACATGGTCTGTCTGTGAACAAAATATCTGAAGAACAAAAAGAACTAGGAGGTTGAAATTTTATATTTAAGTTATGCACCCCCCTGAGACGTTACAGGAAGCTTTTGAACAAAATGGGCCAAAGAATATTAGTACTTAACTGATGTACTTTTTACGATTTTCTCAAAATTCTTTCTAACGATTTTGATTAAAATTCATAAATTATTGCTCTTTAAAATATATATTCTCATTTTGCCCTTGTAATCTTCTAAAGACCACTTTACTCTGATACACTTCATAGTAAAGATAGGCGAAATGGTTGCCATGGTAACAAAATATAAATATTTTCCCATATTTATACATTTTACATCTTGAAAATCGAATGTACCGTTCTGCCGGAAACTAAATATATGTCGACACAAAAAAATCTGGTGTGATTAGTTACACCAGATTTTTTTTATTTTCAATTGTAAAATAAACAAAAATCTGATTTATTTCCCTTAGCGATGTCGAATTCTTTTCATTTTCCTTTGAAATAGTATTCACTTCTTGAGATGATTTTCTCTCTCTTTTTCTTTTCTACCCTGCAACTCTTAAAAGATTTATTATCCAATTGACCTTTAAGGGTTTTTATTTTTTCATTAGAAAACTCTTAATACAATGAAATATGATTAAAGGTGCTTTGGCATTTATACTATTTTTTAGTAAGTAGAATTAGATTCCCGATTTATTTTTAATCTCCTTTTCTGCAAACTTGTTATCGAAAAGTGTCGGCGCCATTTTTTATTCTTGTCACTTCTTTCATTTTTTAAGCCTCTTCTAGATGTTGATGGTGTTATTGGATTTATTTATGACTTGAGGCTCATATGGCCTGACGTCATCTCCTTGGGACCAATTCTACATGATTATATGTCATCCACTATGCATAAATTTCTTTGAAAGTGCATTAATTTTAATGAATCTTGATTCATTAAAATGATTTAATCGATAAAGAAGAATTGGGTGTTTGTTTATACAGACACCTGAAAAAATTCCCCTAAACACCTTTAATTTTTCTAGACTTTATCGGCGTAATAAAAACACCTGAGACACACAAAACAAAAAGATCTGGTGTGACTGAACAAATTCCTTTGATGGAGTTTATTGAATCTAATTTGGAATTTAAAATATTTGAATGCAAAGCTAATATAAAATTATTTAATATATAAATACGTGATATTTTCTCTCTCTCTCGAATATTTCAATATTTACTATCTTTATGGATATCGGATAAATATTGGAGTTTTAACAATAAAGGCTCTGGGTGAATGTGAATATTGAAATATTAATATTATACATGTTCGCTTTTATGTTATTAGTATGTGCAACAAATATGCTGATCTCTTGTTGGAAATTATACATTTTTAATTAAAATGCTGTGCATCTCTTGTTATAATAAAATTATTTTTCGAGAACTAAGTTGCCGCTAAAAATTATTATTAACTCAAGTTATAGTACCTTTTATTTTCAAAATATAAAATGTGCATTATTTAAATCAGGGGTGGCCAACCCGCGGCCCCTTGAACAACTTTGCGGCCGGGAATATTTATCTAACTTCTACAAATTCTTCTTCTGGGTGAGGCGAGAGGGCAAATTAAATAAATGGGCGCACTAACAAGTAAGCCGAGCGAACAGTTTTGCCCACTATGCTAACAAATAATTATACTATACAGACATCATTCCAAAAAATACTTAAATGGATTCAAGGGTCCTCAAATCGCATTTTGGCACCTTCAGTTCAATTTCGATTTTTTTTTTTACTCGAATACATAAAAAAAACTTTCTTTACTCTACTAATACACATTATTCATATAAAAGGAAATCTGTAAAGCATGAATACCGAATCCACTTGACGAATTTTCATCTGGAACCAAAAATTCTCTTAATTAGCCGAAATGTATCAAATGTACAATAATTGTTCAAATTAATTAATTGACAAAGAGATCATCATTTTGGAACATTTAGACTATAATGCGGGATGGAGGGGTGTAGGGTTCTCGAGTAGCGAGCTGCGCAGCTATTCTAATTTAAAACAATCTCACTCCTTATTATTTTTACTTTTTTAACATTCTTTACATGTCTTGTAAAGAAAAAAACTCTCTAACCTGACTATGAAATGTTAAATGAAGGAAATTCAAGTAATCTGTGAGTAGTTTCTATTCGACGTTCATGGAGGGCATTATTTGGTTAAAAAAACAAAAATATTTATTTGTCAAAGAGAAAATCCAGAAAAGTCCGGGTGGTTATAAAAAAAAATGAGTTTTTGTCAACCCTGAAAACTCAGGCATCAATCTTGGAGTCAAAAAGTAATTTTTTATTTCTCCAAGCTATTTAATAAGTAACTTTTCTGATAGATAAATGAATAAAAAGCAACAGGAGGGGGGGAGGGGGGGAGGAATAAAATGAAGTTTGGTTCGATTTCCCGTCCCCCGGACCATCAAGGCGCAAGACGATCTCTCTACCTTGAAGGGCTCTACTCCCTCTCTCTCTCTCTCTTTTGATGAATATTTCATGCCCCACTTCCCTTTTCCTTCATTTCTCTCTCTCTCTTTTGACGACGAGCCTCATTCATTTTCTAGATCGGTTAATATAATATTTATTTACCAAGTATTATTAAACACTGCTCAGTTAGATTGAATCAATACTTATTCATTACGAACAATAGCCCAGTTTTTTCTCCCTTTTCTTTTTTTCATGAAATATACATGCATTCTATGACAAGTGAACTTGTCACGAAAATTTAAATTTATAATTTTCAATTTCATTAATTATAGATAAAAAGGATTCCCCAAAGAAATGATGAGAAGATTGAAATAAAAAAAAATAAATAATTCCACCATTTAATGTCAAAAATGATTTTTATTATAAATACTAATAATAACAACCGTGAAAGCTTAATTCATTTAATTCATTAACAATATTTTTTGTTTCAATCTCCGATTCTTTTTCATTATCTAATATTTTGGGCTTGCTTGCCAATCACTCGCATTAGATTCATACAAATTATGATTATGAGAATATATATTTTATATACCTATATTTTAAAGAGCATCTAAAAAATCATTTTTTTTTAATCAAAATCGTTGGAGCAAATTTTGAGAATATCAAAAAAAAAAACTGAAAAAGTGCATCAGTAAAGTACTAGTACTCTTTGTTTAATTTTGTTCAAAAGCTTTGTGTCACGTGCCAGTGGAGTGTCTAACTTAAATATAAAATTTCAAATTCCTAGCTCTTTAGCTCGTTCTTGAGATTGTTTGTACACAGACAGACAGACCATGTCGCGAAAACGACTTTTTTGGACTTAGGGGACCTTAAAACGTGTATATGACGTACGTGTTCTGCTCCCCCGTCTTGAGAACAAAATGTCCCAACGCTGGGTACATTTAAAATTCTGAAAATGAATGGAATTGAAATCTCTAGGAACACAAATCTGGCAGATTGAAAAATAAAAAGCTCTAATTATATTATTTGCTATCATTGTCTGCTTTTCTTAGAAAGTAATTTTGACGAGCTCCTCTCTCTCTCTCTCTCTCTATACGAGGGCTAATGGAGCTATCAAGCTCTAGCCCGTTGCCGAAATAAATTCTATTCTATTCTATTCTATTCTCTCTCTTTACTTCCTAGTTAATTGAAATCTTTGGATTCTTTTTTGTTTTTTTTTAAGAAAATATGTCACCATCATTTTATACAAATTTATTTGTTCAATTCATCAACTTTTCTTTCTCTCTATCTGGTCTATTTATTTTATTTGATTCCCTCAAGTTTTTCTTTTTCTCTTCTTGTTCAATTTTTAAATTGTTTTCTCTGTCCAATAAACCTAATATTACCACTCTCTTTTCCGTTCTATTTCATTTTTTTCTGTTTTATAGAAAAAAAGAAAAAAGAGATTGATATTTTATACTATATTATATTTGAAAATGGTGAATGATTTTTGTTTCAAATGTAAATAATAATTTTTTATTTCATTTGTTATTAAAAAAGGGACTGACTATCTTTTCAATCTTTTTAAAATGAGCGAGATAAAGTGAAAGAGATTTTTTGTCTTCAGTTCCTCAGTTTTTTACAATAAATATTCAAATACATATAATATACAGGCCCACTCCCGGAGCGCACACCCTTTAGGGTCCCCCTCGCCCTAATGAATCCCCCCAGTTCCTAGTTCTTAGTTCTTTCAAAATATTTTCAGCCCAAACAAATCTTTAATAATTAAAACAATTACAACTGAAATAAATTTGAATTTTAAGAGGCAGATATTTTGTTAACACACACAAATACCAAAATTATAAAATTTGAAAAGACAGAGGACCTCAAAATGTGTATTCAAATATCGAATTTACATTACTTATAATTTTTGCTAGTAATGTTTGTTTTATCTTTTGTTTCAATGGAAATGTACAAATTAACATGTTTGCTAATTAGCATACATATCTATTTTTTTTTTAAGTATTCTATGTTGCTTTTGTATTATAAAATTGTATTGTGTTGTTTGGACCCATCCACTGAGGACAGGATAAGGGAAAGTAAAAATTTGTTGGGCGTCGACAATTTATCCCTTCCGGCCGTCCCACATCAAAACAGAACATGCTCCCTAGCATTGAGGAGGTTGGATAAAAGGAACCGGGTGGAAATTAGAAACAAGGATTAGCTCGTTAGCCAGAAAGGAACGCAGGAAGAGGAGTTAGAGATAGGAAATAATGTAACTTCTCGGGATGGCTACGCCTAAAGGTCGGTTGGGTTTGAGGTGTGTGTGTCTTGGTGCACGATTAAATAAGAATTAAAGTGATAATCATTTATCCCTGCTTCTCTCTTATCGGCAGCCCCGTTTACGTCAACAAGTTAACATCAGAAAGAAATCAGTTTTTAAAACCATTTAAAATAATCAGTTTTTTTTTTTTTCTATATAAATTTATTATCCCCATGGAAATATTTTTTTTAACTCCATGCTCTTTGTCAGTGAACTCAAATGCAAAGAGTTAATGTATATTATTCGACTGACATTAACATAATAACATCCAAAAGGATTTTCAATTCAAAAAAAGCTCTCCGAGTTTATTATCTAGAAATTAATTATACAGTACATCTCTGAGTAGCTCGTAAATGTAATTAGAGGAGAATTAAATCAAAATATTTATCTACCCCCTCCCTCCCGCCCCTTTAGAAAGTAGCCTAAATATTAAACCTATTTTTTTATAATATTAAATATTTATGATCCGAGCCGAGATCTTTATCTTCTATATAATTGATATTATATTTAAATTATGATTGCTGAGTGGAAGGACGTTAGCTAATTCAGTGCAAAGTTAAAGCAACCCTTTAATTACTGTGATAAGATAAATGGAATAATTAGAAAATTATATAGCACTATTTGACTTGCAAATTCTTGTGAATCATTAATACAGTATTTAGAGAAAAAGAGGACCAGCCAAGAGGTTAAATATCAGAATAAGTTGACATCTGCTCTTTTTCTGTTTGTGTTTTCAGATAAATTCCTTTCTCTTTATATTTTTTCCTTTTCTTAACACCGGCAATTTGGCCAGTTTCCGGGTTTTTCAGAAACTAAGATTTTTTATTTTTATCACGATCAACAAATCAAAAAGTTGAAGAAATATTAAATCTCTCCTAAAATTTATTTTTTGTAAAAGTGATTCTTTATGAAATGATCTATGACACCAAATTCTTGACAGTTTGTATTCTTCCTTCCGGCCAGAGAAAGATCCTTTCAAATTCTTAAATTACAATAATTTTCAAAAAAAGAGATGTTTCCTTTTTGAACTGAGTTAGGGGATCAGGAGCGACGTTTAAACGTACTTTTAAAAAAAACTAGACTATTATAAGGAATTTTTCAATGGTTTTTTTTTTTAATGAATTAAATTCATAAGGGATTATTGGGACATCGAGCTATAATTTTTTTAATGACTTATTAAAAAATTATCGTAATTAATTTTTTTGTTATCATGCAAATACAAAAAAAAACAATCTGTCCCAATAATCTTTAATTTTTTTTAAATTTAAAAATGAATTTATTGTTATTATTAATCACATATTAATTAAGAAATTTTTAAAATAAGCTTAGATGATTTATTTAAAAACCAACTGTCAAATTAGTTCAGCCTTCTTGCAATAGATGGCAGGCTAGTCTAACAGCCGATATAGTATTAGCATATATCTGGCCTATATTTACATATTTTTATGCTTTTATAAAAGTTACATAATATATAATAACATTTATATATTTTGTTAAAAGATCAATGAAAATCAACCAAATGCATTAAATATTATTAGCTACCATTCTGACATCTCTTGGCAAATTTTTGATTACTTGATATTTTGGGCATACTTTTTATGACACACAACGCCCTTTTATCGGGAAAAACATGCGTAACATCTTCGCTCCCGTTCCCCCTTAACGGTGTGAAATAGACTTCACTAAGAAGCGAAAATATTTTTGTAGTATCTCCAGTATTGATTAAAAAAATATTATTATTATGGATGTTGAGTTATATAAAGAAAAGATTTACAGATTGAGAGAGACTGGCAGCCAAAGTTATTTCTTTAAATATTTTATTGAGCGGGCGTTATTTTTTTTGTGCAAAAATAACCCTCACACTTGCAAAATTTTTTGGCGTCCTTTTCTTTGGCAAATAATCGAAGCACAAAATGTGCATAAGCTTTAAAAGAAGACCAATAGCGGAGGTGAGGTTTGTTCTAAACTTAGACAAATAGCATAGGCATAATATTGTGCTTGCTCTTCTGGACAATAGGCCAAGCAGCCAGCTACTTATCCAAGGCGCCTCCAAAAGTGTAATCTATGGCCTACGCAAGATTTTCAATTTTTGGGCAAATTCCATCTCTACTATTCTCATAAAACTAAGACGGTGTACTTTATTTGCCAAATAAAAGGACGCCAGGCGGACTGATTGGTTTTCATTTCTCCCCTCCTCGAAATATTTATTTATTTAGGCATTTCTCTTGGAATCCAATCGATTTTAATTTGAATCGTTGGAAATTTTCTGACCAAAGGATAGAACCTCCCTGCTTGTACTTATAAATGGCCAGGGCTCGGGATCATCCCCCTAATTGGTTGGATCGAATTCTATGTATTTTTTGTTAAATTTAGATCAAAGTTAATTGTATGATGAACCATTTGTTGTACAGGAAATGAGAAAATTTTACTTGGCCCGAATCGATATTTTCAAACATAAATAAATTTTCACTCTTTATCTTTGGGAATTTTATTTATTTGTTTGTCTTGTTTGTTCATGAAGAGACAAGATCGTAACTTCAATTAATTAATGTATCTTAAAATTCAATTTTAATTTAACAGATGTAATAATCTTATTCGAAGAGGAGAGAACAAACAAGAGAGAGAAGTTGCATTTGACTGGAAAATAAATTACTTTGAAATAAATTCTCTTAAAAACTTTCTATCTAGATTGAGTTGAGTGAAAGCTTTGACAGTTTTTATTAAATAAAAATACATAACTTCGGGTGAAGTGTGGTTTATTTGTATCCCGTAAAATGGGACTTCTTTGGACAGGGGTAGGCTACAACATTGGACATCAGAAAATCTAGAGGAAGTGAAAATTGCACTTTAATTCTAAGGAGAGCTTCAGAAAAAAATATATATTGGCACAAAAGCCCGGTGTAATATCGCTTCCTGTCTCCGCTTCAGGTGGATGGATAAGCCTTAGACACAGGTTGAAGATGGAAACATTATATCTGAGTGTTTGATTTATTATTTTCTGTCCAAATTTACCTTGTCTAGGACTAACAATGGACAGACCAGTTTTTTTTTTTTTGCATAAAAATCAATGTGTCAAATATTATCCCTATGTTTAACTTTGGAAAATTTAATTTTTTTCTGAAATGATTCAATAATTTTCTGTAAAAAATGCTCAACAAAACATGTTCAGTGCATTCTAATTAATATTGTGAGAATAAATGTTTTGTTGTATTATTCATAATTCTGTTTGCGTTTGAGTAATAAAATTGTAAGTTGTCCCATTTTACGGTAACGTTTCGGCCACTCAATCTGTGGCCTTCTTCAGATACAATCAGAGAGTGCCTTGAGGTGTTCTCAGAACCAGGTTTGTCCACCCTGGTGCTGGAGTTGTAATGGGACGGCCAGCTTGGTTCTGGCCTCAGGCCAAGGCGCTCCCTGATTGTATCTGAATTTATACCTAAAGAAGGCCGCAGATTGAGAGGTCGAAACATTATATAAATTAACCACACTTTAGCTGAAATTATTTAACTTTCTATTTTATGCACATGTATCATCTTTGAAGACGAACAAAAACAATTTTTTTTTTGGAATTCGTTACATAAAACCTTAAAAGAAGATGAAGCAATTCAGAGAGAAAAATGTGTATAGATTGCTTCCTACTAACGTTCAGAACTCATCTTTATCGGAAGCCAGCAATTTGCTTATTTACATCGATCTCGGAGGCTGCTCCTCTTCTTTCCGGCCAATCAAAAAAGATTATTAGATCAATGGTTGATGATCGAGACGTAGATCCATTCGTTTTAAGTTTTAATTCATAATTTACATAAAAAAGAGGAAAATAATTATTTATAAAGTGCGCTGAGATCTCTTCCAGGAAGTCAAAAATTTATTTAAATTATATTGGCTCTTGGTTTATATCAAGAGTGGGCAGACATCGAAAACTCAGCCCTCATGACCAAATCTTGCTATATCTATGCCAGAGAGCATGTTTGAACTCATTCAGGGCTGGACAAAGCCCTATTTCCATTCATTCTACTCGAACAAATTGACTTTATGCCGCAAACACGATGATGTCGTTTACAAATTTCGATATTTGGTTTACTGTAAAAGGAATTTCTAAAAATTGAATTTCTAGCAATTCCTCGTATGCTTATTTATCATTCACAATTTCTTTGTGAATCCTTTTTTACTCTAAAACTTGTAAAGCCTTAAGAAAAAGAAAAAAAACGTGATCTAGATCAGAACACAATCCACAAGTGGCTCTTTTTTTGAGAGCAGCCCTTTGCTCTCTGCTCTCTGCTCTCCCTTCTCTCCCTTCCTCGACTATGCTGGTAATAATGCCATCCTTTTGTTATATTTTTGTTTGCATGTTTTATAGTTTAATTAGAGTTCGCATAATAACAATAAATGAGATAAATGATTATTTGCTAATGCAAAAAAGCAAATTTTAATGAACAAAAATTTAAGCCAAAAATCAATGTCTAGTTAGCTTTGATCTTTGGATTATTAAATCGAGGATTAATTTTTTTTTTTATGAAAAAAAAAACAAATTAATGAAGAAGGGAGGAGAAAAGTTTAATTAATTTCTTTCTAAATGATCTGATTGTGAATGAAAAGTTGTCAAAAGTTGTTCATCTATAATCTAATTATAACTTCCTCCTCCCTTCTCTCTCTCTCTCTCTCTCTCTCTCTCTAAAAGAAGTATAAACTAGGTAGGTTGGCCTCTACGTTCCAAGTAATCTTTTTGGATAAAAATTCCAATTTTTATTTTCCAGCTAAAGAAGTCTAATAAGTAGAGACCGGATTCCTATGCAATTGCATATTCTATTTGCTAATAGGTACGTCACTGAAAAACCAATTTTCTATCCGAATCAT
Source organism: Euborellia annulipes (assembly GCA_023213315.1). Taxonomy (NCBI): domain Eukaryota; kingdom Metazoa; phylum Arthropoda; class Insecta; order Dermaptera; family Anisolabididae; genus Euborellia; species Euborellia annulipes. The sequence goes on along the minus strand of JAKCPI010018927.1, from coordinate 8,261 downwards.
GTCCCCTTGGAGCTAGGGTTCAAATTCTATATTGCATATTTTTGCATATTTGGTCAATATTGCATAAAGTTGCATATTTAAGACTTTTTGGATATTTTAAATTTTTTTTCAGTAAAAGTTTCAATTTATTTTAATTTTTTAATTTTTTTTCTAAAAACAAAAAAAAGAAAAAGTTTGAATCCTTTATTACATTGTAAAAAATAAATAACTATATATTTTTTATTCTTGATATCCTCTTTAAAGAAATAAATTTAATTTTGCTAGAATTTTCTTTGGATGAATATCAAGTCAGTTGTGTTCAAGGGCGGATACAAGGGAAGGGGGGAAAGGCGGTAATTACCCCCCCTCACCCCACTCTGAGACTTAAAAATACTTTTTTTCGAAAAAAAATTTATTTTTAATGTAAAATTTTAAAAATTAATACTTAAAAATTTGATTTGTATTTATATTCTGGCAAACAAGTACAGAAATGCGCCTTTAAATTACCGAAATTAAGGAAAATAGTGTGCTGTGCGATGAGTCACACCAGTATCCCTCTTCCCCCCCCCGAGAAACACCCCTGGATTCGCCCTTAGTCGGTTCCATAGTTCGAAGTCAAATTAATTAAAGAAAAAAATGCCAAAACAGGGTCCTCGGTTGATTCAAAAATTTCGCAATGGATTGCTCTCTGTTTATTAATATTTTCAAAATTTCGCACTTTATTTTTTTTTTTTTTTTTTTTTTTAATTAAATTTAGTTTTTATTGTGAGACCAATTTTTTTTTTTTTCCTATCATTTCCTTCCAAAAATAAAACACCATTAGTTTTACATCAGTAGAAATCATGATTTGCCTTTAATTTGAAGCCATTTACTTAATATTTTTGCCATAAATATATTGCATATTTGGCTGCATATTTTAATACTTTTACTGCATATTATATGGCATATTTAGCGGTTTTTACTGCATAAAAATCCGGTCTCTACTAATAAGCATATTATTTGTTCCCCTCCCTCCTGAACCTCCACGTTAATGCTGAATTGCTGATTAATTAAAAGACAATTAAAATTATAAATTTAGACAAATCAAAGAGTTATTGTACAAATAAAGTAGGCTATTATGCCAATATAACCATTAGAGGATCAATATGTTGACAATGGCTTGGCCCTGAGGATGGTCCTATATGTGACCGAAACGTCGACCCTAGCACATAATAAACAAATTGAAATAATATTAGCCATTACCTATAGTCGATTGAAGGCACCATATGACGGTTACTCTTCCGTTAATATACTCAATTGTTTTAAACCCCAGTATATGGATTTATATATTGAAATTATAAGTTATTGGTTATGAATAGAGACCGGATTTTTATGCAGTAAAAACCGCTAAATATGCCATATAATATGCAGTAAAAGTATTAAAATATGCAGCCAAATATGCAATATATTTATGGCAAAAATATTAAGTAAATGGCTTCAAATTAAAGGCAAATCATGATTTCTACTGATGTAAAACTAATGGTGTTTTATTTTTGGAAGGAAATGATAGGAAAAAAAAAATTGGTCTCACAATAAAAACTAAATTTAATTAAAAAAAAAAAAAAAAAAAAAAAAAAAAAAAAAATAAAGTGCGAAATTTTGAAAATATTAATAAACAGAGAGCAATCCATTGCGAAATTTTTTGAATCAACCGAGGACCCCTGTTTTGGCATTTTTTTTTTCTTTAATTAATTTGACTTCGAACTATGGAACACGACTAAGGGCGAATCCAGAGGTGTTTCTCGGGGGGGGGGAAGAGGGATAATCTGGTGTGACTCATCGCACAGCACACTATTTTTCCTTAATTTCGGTAATTTAAAGGCGCATTTCTGTACTTGTTTGCCAGAATATAAATACAAATCAAATTTTTTAAGTATTAATTTTTAAAATTTTACATTAAAAATAAATTTTTTTTTTCGAAAAAAAGTATTTTTTTTAAGTCTCAGAGTGGGGTGAGGGGGGTAATACCGCCTTTACCCCCCCCCTTCCCCTTGTATCCGCCCTTGAACACAACTGACTTGATATTCATCCAAAGAAAATTCTAGCAAAATTAAATTTATTTCTTTAAAGAGGATATCAAGAATAAAAAATATATAGTTATTTATTTTTTACAATGTAATAAAGGATTCAAACTTTTTTTTTTTTTTGTTTTTAGAAAAAAAAATTAAAAAATTAAAATAAATTGAAACTTTTACTGAAAAAAATTTAAAATATCCAAAAAGTCTTAAATATGCAACTTTCATGCAATATTGACCAAATATGCAAAAATATGCAATATAGAATTTGAACCCTAGCTCCAAGGGGACATGATTCGGATAGAAAATTGGTTTTCAGTGACGTACCTATTAGCAAATAGAATATGCAATTGCATAGGAATCCGGTCTCTAGTTATGAATTATATAATTGAGTTTATATTATCTATCTCATATTGACAGCCCATAAGCTCTGAGGATGGTCTCGACCGAGACCGAAACCTCAGCCTAATGGGTATTAAATAAATTAAATAAATACTAGCTGCTTTTCTTTCTTCTTCCTGCTACTTTCATTAGCCACTTAGCTCGTTGCGAAACCAGAAACCTTTACATCTAGGTAGATCAATTTTTAATTTTTTTAAAGGGATAAGTTAAAAATCTTTTATTTATGTTTGAATGCAAAAGATTATTGATGATAGAGTCATGAAAAAAAAAACAAGACGAATGCAGCCAAATATTCTTTTATTTTAAATCTCATGGCTGACGTTTCGGCCCGAGGTCTAAGCCATCTTCAGAGCTGCATACATATGCAATGAGAAAAGCATACATTAAAATTAGCCCGAAACACACCTCCAATGCAATCACAATTAACAATATCTTTGATATTCGCCGTAAGGGCGAGATTTAAAATAAAAAGAAAATTTGGCTGTATTCGTCTTGTTTTTTTTTTTTTTTTTCATGACTCCATCATCATTAAGCCTACAGCCACAGATCTTTATCGATCAAAAGATTATTCTTTATATATCAATCATTCAAATTATGATATCTCATTAAAAAAATCTGTGGGACAAGCACAGAACATAACTTTACTTTACCGGAGATAAGAGAAAGTTGTGTGCTGTGCGACCAGTCACACCAGATTTTTTTATTTTATTTCCGCAGGATTCTATAATTCAATTTACATTTTGTTTCGATAGCAACCATTCCTCCTTTTCCTATCAAGTACAAGAGTGCTTCAAACAATTTTGAGAACAAAAAAAATACATATTTTAAATAAATAGTAAACCGCTAGGGCTGATTTCGAGAAAGACTAAAAAACTGAATAAGTATTAATTCTAAACTATTACTATTCTTCGGCCAATTTTATTTAAAAGTTGAAGGTCTGGAGAAAATTAAATTTCTGACTTATCCTTCTGGCGTCCACTTAGAGCATTTTGAAATCAGAGGCTCTCAAAACATAAATAACAATCGAATTTTTGAATAAATTGCAATACTTTCTACTACTGCATATATATATATATATATATATATATAAAGTTCTGGAAGGTTTCGCGACCAGATGTATGCAAAGATAAGTTTTCTCGGGTTAAGTCGCGTGGGGTGCTGAGATTTACTCGAGTTTGCTCTCCTTAAGAGGCCCCAAAGTCAACCCAAACCAAACACAAACCCGATTACACAGAACCAACCACTGTCCATTCCTCAGAGACAAACCCGACCTCTGAGGCATCCACCAAACACACCACCAATACACCGACTTGGGGAGTAGGCAGATTGAGGCCCCGTAGTCAACCTAAACCGAACACAATTACACACACCCAACCTTCCTCCACTCTCAGAGACCAATCCACGCCTCTGAGTCATCCACCAAATTGACCTGGGGACCAGGAAGACTGCGACCCCGTAAACAACCCCCCTCCGCCATTACCTCCTAACTTCCTTCTCTCTTGAAAATGGCTCCAAAAGAAGCCGAAACGTCGAGTAAATCTCAGCACCCCACGCGACTTAACCCAAGAAAACTTATCTTTGCATATATATAAACATAAATAGGCAAGCAAGAGGGAGTGGAAAAAGGAACTCGATTTGTCATTTTCTTTGTACTGATTGTCAAGTTTAGATGATTAGCACTTGCTTGTGCGTTGGCGGGCTTTTTTTAGGTTTTTGTGGTGGCCTGAGTTCAGTTGCCAAGCGACCCCCAGACCCTCAGCATGAGCCCTTTCTGTTGATCGATCGAGAGAGAGGGGTGAACTCGCCTCGCCTCGCTCCTTTGCCCGCGCACAGCAGCTGAGCTGCCCCCCCCCCCACCCCCATTCTCCAAAAACTGTCATCCCCCCCGCCCACTCATTCATTCGTGAACTCGTGCACTTCACATGGTGGCTGCTGCGCTGGCCTTCCACTCATTACTTGTTGTTGGTACTCTTAGCAAGAGAATGAATGTCCTCTCTCTCGTTTGGATGGATATTATTTTGACAACCGTCTGGCTGTCGTCGTCTATTTTCTATTATTTATCTGTTATTAATATTAATTTACAAAGGATAGTTTGTGGTTCACTGGCCTTCGCCAAAACCATAAATCAAAATTAATAAACACACTATATAAATTTTAGGGGATAGGATTTAACGGCCTACAAATGTTTGTAATCAGATCAGCAAAAGTTAGTTTTTGTTTGCTGAAAGGTAGACTCTATAAAAAAGTAAAAATCAGTGAGTTGGTCATTTGGGTTGCCTACCTTCCGGAATGCAATGAGTCACAAAACTTGATATTATAACATCCTTAGCCTTTCTTAACATCAGCTATCTTGGTGTTATTTAAAATACTTAAATATAGAGAGAGAGCTCAGTTAGCGTATCTTTAGAAAGCTTTCAAGAGAGGACAAAATAAAATCAGTAAGCAGAGAAGAGAGCGGAATTAGATTTATTTTAACAGCTTTGAGAGAGACATTAGCGCTTTTGAGTATTATTTTTTTTTTCAAATTCAACGAATATTATTCTCCATAAATAATAAAAATGACTTGAACGAAATCCATTAAAATCTCAAAGTGGAATCTTTTCCTTTGGAATATTTTGCTTTTTCAAACTTGCTAATGTCTCTGGGGTGGTAATTTAATTTCTTTTTTGTTCAAAAGATTCGTGTCACGTCCCATGGGGGTGCCTAACTTAAATATAAAATTTCAACCTCCTAGCTCTTTTCGTTCTTGAGATATTTTGTTCACAGACAGACAGACACACACACAGACAGACCATGTCGCGAAAACCACTTTTTTGGATTCAGGGGACCTCAAAACGTGTATATCCATCAAAATCTCGACATCGAATTTTTGACATGAATCCATTTCTCTCTCTATATATTAACATATATATAGAGGTAAGAGAAAGTAAAAATACTTATTAAACATGTAGTAGTCTTAATTAAATGCCAAGAATTGAATAATTTTAGGTAAATATCCGAAGATTGGTGGGGCTAGGTAGAATATAATTACAAGAAAGTCCAGCTACTAAGGACTGAGGAGGCTCATGGCTAATCGGATAAGCTGCGGATTTCGAATCTAGAGTTGCTGCACAACTCGGGCTCAAATCCCACTTGCCGTAAAATTTTTCAAACAATGCCAATGTCTCCTCCGTCTCTCTATAATTGGAGTTAGAGTCTGTTGAGAGATGGAAAAAATAAAAAAATAAAAATATTTCATTTGCCTATTAGCCTTCCTGCTGACGTTTCGGTATTCAGAGTTAGTCATAAGAGTCATACAGTCATATGGTCAAATCACAATTACAAATTAGAAAGAATATTTTTTATAATTATGCTGTCAGTATAGAAATTAAAAATAATTTCCACTTTATCCGTAGTATTAGTAATTAGTAATTAGCCGAGAATGCAATTTGATGCACAAATTGGGGTAGACTTAGCTCGAAGGATGCTCGCGCAATAAAAGCATCAAATTGCTCAAAAATGATTTATGTAGTCTAAATAGACACTTGTGCTGTGCCACTACCTACTTGAACTCAAGGTCCTTCCTTATTAACACAAGGAGACACGCCTATTTTTTCTAATTCGTAATGTGATTTGGCCATGTGATTTGTGATTTGTTGTTCTTTTACTCTGAAGGTGGTTCCAAAGTAAAAGGAAACTTTTAAAGGGAAATAATAAACAAGGTCAAACGAATTAAAAGCCAACCGAAACGTCAGTAGGGTGGGACCATATTATTATTTCTATATTGGTGCCCTTTTAATTTGTTTGAGCTTTATTTTTTCCTTAAAAAGTTTTCCCCTTGCTTTGAATAACAGTTAATTGAATTTTTATTTCTATTTATTTATTTTTTAGCAAATAACTTGTTTGTGTTTGACACAGCACCAATTTTATTTTTTATTTATTTTTTAACCCATTTGTTTTTTTTTATCATATGCTCCAATTATATTCTCGTTAATTTTCTTTATTTAAATTATAAAAAAAAAAAAAAATACTTTTGAGTTGCGGAAATTATTTCGAAATCGTGTTGAAAAAATTGCTCTCTATCGAGCAATGAGCTCATCTAAGCCAAGCTTAATATATTTTTTGGATCTTAAGACACCCCTAGCCCCGTCCCTTTTTTATCTCTTTATATGTTATTTGTTATTAGAAATAATTGGTATGTGAAATATCAAACTCGAGGGATGAAAATTAATGAAAGTTTTATTTTATGCTAAATGATTTTTCAAATAGAAATAGTTATTGGCAACAAACGTCAAAATTCCATCAGTAAACTATAAGTCTCGTACATTCGATCTTGCCTTATCCGACATAGCATCGCAATAAAAAATCTTCATTCGACAGTCTCTTTTTAGTTGTTCCCGATTCATCCGCGTAACTCTCCCATCGAAGTTCAATGTTTTTTTTTTAAATTAATTTTCGGTCTTTTAAAACATGTTTAATATGCTCTAGTCCAGCGTTTCTCAACCTTTTTTTGCCCGCGGACCAGTAAAATTTGTAAAAAAAATTCCCTGACCAGTGATATTTTTTTAATAACAAAATTTGGCGCTATCTCAAATAAATACCCCTTTCTCCTTGCATAAACCCAACCCCCCTCCAATCCCTAGCAATGGTTTCTCCCCTCCTCTCACAAAAAATTTATTTTCAATTTTAAACAAACAATTCGGCCATTCAGGGGTTCATTTTTATTAAATAAATAAAATTATCCTCGGACCACTGAGCGGTTGAGAATAGCTGCTCTAGTCAGCCGATTTTAACCAAAGGTTGATCAAATCGAGGCTCTTACTTCTAAATTTTAATGAAACCTGTTCAGCAATATTTGCTCAAGCTAAAAATAGTTAATTCTCAGGGTAAAGCCTTTATATAGTCCTAGAAAAAGATTCCAATGATTTGGAGCCTTTTTGGCTCTTTGAAATCGTCCATTGAATAAATTTCTTTTTCTCTTTATTGGTTTTTTATTTAAAAAAGAAACCTTTATATCCTAATAAAATATTCAGTCATATTATTTTTCCATTTGCTTCGTATTTGTGTAGTGGGGAAAGTTTGAATCCATTTGATCCCATCAATCAGGGAGTGGATTTTGTTGAATGGACGCTTCGTTTCAACAAACCCTCTCTGGAGAGTAAAGCAACCAGCAATTGGAGGGAGTTCCTTTCATGGACACACCCCGAATGAAAAAAAAATCTCAAATATTAGGTGAAGTTTGAATGAAAATTTGCTTATAAAAACAAAAAATAAATCTCTTCAAGAGTTCTATAAAATAACAAGAAAAACAACTTTAGAATTAAATATCGAAAGTTTATCTTTCTAATAAAAATAAATATCAATTAATATATGGAACGGGATTTTGGGAGAAATATTTCTCCCAAGTTTCAAATTAATTGATTGTAGGCCGTCAGGAAGATTAATTTTCAAAAGGTTCTTCGAGATAAAGTGCATATTACCCTTCCATTTGTGGATGTTTCGATCCTAGTGAAGCCATCCTCTTCGTAATGTGTGTTCTTGGCGAGATCATCTACTATTTATAACCAGGGGCATAGCAAGGGAATTTGGCTGGGGGGGGACCTGGGCCACCCAACCACCTGGGGGTACGAAGAAGCTCAAGTGGGGTCCTGAGGGTTTCTGCCACGGCTTTGCTAAATGTAAATTAAGCGTCATTTCTGATTGAATTTTTGTAGAATACCAGAAGTGTAGGATAATCACACCAAGTTGGAAAATAAAATGACTTTTTATTTTCAAAGGGAACACTCGAAAAAAACAGCGATCCTTGAAATTGGAATGGTTTACTGCTAAGAAACCAAAAGCAAAAAT
>JAKCPI010018926.1:0-19051 GCA_023213315.1 Euborellia annulipes | reverse complement strand
GATTAAAAATTCCTCATAATAATAATATTTAAAACCACAAAACTTTAATTCGTGATAAATATAAAGAATATATATATATATATATATATGCAAGGGCGTTCCCAGGATCAAATCTAGAGGGGGCAGATCATGGTCATCCAAGGGGGGGCAGATCATGACCGCCCAGACTTATATGGGTGATTCTTTTACAAACCGAACACTTTCTGACCGACATGTTTTTGATTTGGATGAAATTTTTTACGGGTTCTATATCGAAAAAAAAGATAGCCATCCGCGAGGATTTTCTTTTTTCTTTAATATTTTGGGAAATATCGAGGGTCGAAAATGTTAAAATTTGATGATTTTCTGCTTAGACGCTCACTTTTAAAAATTCATAACTCTGGTTCTATTTGAGCTAGAAAAAACTTTTTTTACCATTTTAAAGCTAAAAAGAGTGAACTTTAAGAAAAAAATTGTTCCACCAAAATTTATTAAAGATTTCACACTGTTATCAACAATTGAAATCTTAAAATCGATTTTTAACAATGGGGCCCCAACTGTATTGCATTTTTATTATAACCATCGCATTCTACGTCAGATTTTATGCCGATAACGGTTTTTTAATCGATGGAGAATCAATTAGTACTATTGAAAAAAATCCCGCCAAGTGCTCTCATGCGGTAAAATGACGTCATATCAAAAATAAGAAAAAAAAGTCCGGAGGTATTGAACCACTCTTTCCAAAACTATATTTAGATTAATGTAGCTTTTATGGTCAAGTAGCTATCCGTTGCACAAGTAGGGCTATTTTTCGATATTTTTTTGCCTAAAAAATGATGTTTTTCGAGAAAAAAACTAATTTTGGAGTTAATTACTCGGGATTTTTTTACTTATTCTATTAGAGGTTTTCTTTCTGCACCAAATGACATTCCATTTGGTCTGATCTGATTAGCCGTTCGGAATCTACAGGGGTTTAAACTTTCAAATTAGAATTTACCGCAGCACGGTAAAATAAAATGGTAGGAAAAAAATAAATGGTGAAATCGTTAGCTGAAAACTCATTCTTTCTAACCGTATATTTCCCATAATTATACCTCTTAAGACAGAGGAGTTATTCAAGCCGATAAACTTTTTCGTTCATGCTCTAGGGCAAGAAAAAAAATCTTTGCACGAAAAAATTTATCGGCTTGAATAACTCTTCTGTCTTAAGAGGTATAATTATGGGGAATATACGGTTAGAAAGAATGAGTTTTCAGCTAAAGATTTCACCATTTATTTTTTTCCTTTCATTTTATATTCTCGCGCTGCGGTAAATTCTAATTCGAAAGTTTAAACCCCTGTAGATTCCGAACGGCTAATCAGATCAGACTAAATGGGATGTCATTTGGTGCAGAAAGAAAACCTCTAATAGAATAAGTAAAAAAATTCCGAGTAATTAACTCCAAAATTGGTTTTTTCTCGAAAAACCTCATTTTTTAGGCAAAAAAATATCGAAAAATAGCCCTACTTGTGCAACGCATAGCGACTTCACCATAAAAGCTACATTAAATCTAAATATAGTTTTGGAAAGAGTGGTTCAATACCTCCGGACTTTTTTTTCTTATTTTTGATATGACGTCATTTTACCGCATGAGAGCACTTGGCGGGATTTTTTTTCAATAGTACTAATTGATTCTCCATCGATTAAAAAACCGTTATCGGCATAAAATCTGACGTAGAATGCGATGGTTATAATAAAAATGCAATACATTTGGGGCCCCATTGTTAAAAATCGATTTTAAGATTTCAATTGTTGATAACAATGTGAAATCTTTAATAAATTTTGGTGGAACAATTTTTTTCTTAAAGTTCACTCTTTTAGCTTTAAAATGGTAAAAAAAAGTTTTTTTTCTAGCTCAAATAGAACCAGAGTTATGAATTTTTAAAAAGTGAGCGTCTAAGCAGAAAATCATCAAATTTTAACATTTTCGACCCTCGATATTTCCAAAAATATTAAAGAAAAAAGAGAAATCCTCGCGGATGGCTATCTTTTTTCGATATAGAACCCGTAAAAAAAATTTCATCCAAATCAAAAACATGTCGGTCAGAAAGTGTTCAGTTTGTAAAAGAATCACCCATATATATATATATATTTATATAGGGGAAAAGCCTTCGAATTAGGGCCGATAGTATAAAGCTAGTTCAAAGTTTGAACCTCGGTCAACAGGCGATTTGACCGAGAATTGCGTAGTATAAAACTTGACCGCCAGTCAAATCAGCTTTGACCGAGGTTCAACTTGACCGGCCGAATTCGGCCAGTCAAATTTTTGACCGGAGTTCAAATAGCCAATTTTGACAGCTGGCCATAGGTGATCACGTATTTTTAAATACATAAACAAAAATATAAATACCAAACAAAGTAAAAATACAGTTTATTATAAAATTGACAATATATTTTAATTTAAAGTATAAATAATAGTTAGTAATGTTGGTAAAATTTTAAAATTATATAAATATTCACAAAATAATAATAATAAATTTTATATTAATAATAAGGGAATAAATATTAATAAATAAAAAATAATATTATTATATATATTATTTATTTTTTAGCAAAAAGCTTTAGTCCTCAGGCCTTTTTCTATCCTTTTTTTTTTTTTTTTTCTTTTAAAAAGAAAAGTTATTCGAATAAAATAATATATTTGTAATCGTGTCTACTATTATGTTTGATATGATTGCCTGATTGTGAGGAGTCGACAAATCGGATTTGACGGAATATATATTATAAACTATAATTGATAGGGCTAAACGTGTTTTTTGACAGCAATCTACTAAAAAAATTCACTCAAATGAGAAAGATGCCAAAATAAAATAATACCATTTTTTTTTGTATTATATTTGTAAATTGTTTTTTTGTTGAAATTTAAAAAAAAAAAAATATTACAATATTTTTGCGTTCTCTGGAAATTTTTGTTGCTCCATATATAACTAATTTTTAATCAAGAACCCCCTCCCTGGTCAATGGTGTTTCGATTTATTTATATTTTTATATGTGCCCCTTTACTGATGTTTAAATTAGGAACCGACCGAATATTCGGTTTCGGTTACGGTTTTCGGCCAGTTTCGGCCAAAAATCATGGTTTCGGCCGTAGTTTCGGTTTCGGCCAAAAAGTGGCCGAACCTTTCGGCCGGCCGAAACCAGAGTCTAAAAAAATGGGATGAGACTCGCATCCAAAAAAAAAAAAAAAAGGTCAAATAATTTGCACTTGAGGGAGAAAAAAATTTTAGTCTCCCTAAAAAAAAAAATTAGGTGTTAGCTGTGTCTTCTACACAGCCGGTGGCTTTTTAACGTGACAACGTCTTTTGCTTGACTTCAAAAAAAAATTTTTTCTCTTACCTATATTGAAATATAAAGAGAGAAAGTATTGTTTTTATTTTTTTTACTAGTAGTTTGTTTTCATAAATAAACATGTTCAAACATTTTCATTGAAACAATATATGACAGGTGTGGCCAAACTTTTATCCATTAAGGGCGACATATGCTTAAAAAATGAGGTTTTTCGAGAAAAAAACTAATTTTTGAGTTAATTATTCGGGATTTTTTTATTTATTCTATTAGAAGTTATCTTTCTGCTCTAAATGACATCTCATTTAGTCAGATCTGATTAGCCGTTCGGAATCTACAGGGGTTTAAAATTTCGAAAAACGAAATCCCGCCGAGTGCTCTCATGCGGTAAAATGACCTCATATCAAAAAAAGAAAAAAAGCCCTGGGGTATTGAACCACTCTTTCTAAAACTATATTTAGATTTAATGTAGCTTTTATGGTCAAGTAGCTATGCGTTGCACAAGTAGGGCTATTTATCGATATTTTTTTGCCTAAAAAATGAGGTTTTTCGAGAAAAAAAAACAATTTTGGAGTTAATTACTCGGGATTTTTTTTATTTATTCTATTAGAGGTTTTCTTTCTGCACCAAATGACATCCCATTTAGTCTGATCTGATTAGCCGTTCAGAATCTATAGGGGTTTAAACTTTCAAATTAGAATTTACCGCAGCGCGGTAAAATAAAATGATAGGAAAAAATAAATGGTGAAATCTTTAGCTGAAAACTCATTCTTTCTAACCGTATATTCCCCATAATTATACCTCTTAAGACAGAGGAGTTATTCAAGCCAATAAACTTTTTCGTGCATGCCCCTCTAACATGCCACTACCCAGATAGCACTGGAACGTCGCAAAAAACTCGAGCGGACATTTCGACGTCACAGGGACGCCACTGAAGGTCCCTCTTGGGACTTGGACTTTAAATTTTTTCTCATAAATGGAAACTTAGAAAAATTTTCTCCAGGCATAGCTGGACTTCTACTTTTTTTTTGCATTTATTGATTTTTTTCGACTTTCGACGTTCCAAGGGACATGTTGGCATCTTGGACTTTAAATTTTTTCTCATAAATGGGAACTTAGAAAAATTTTCTCTAGGCATAGCTGGACTTCTATTTTTTTTTTGCATTTATTGAGTGTCTATATATAGACACATGATTTGTAAGACGTTGTCACGTCAAAAGGTAAAATGATTTTCACGGGAAGGAAAAAAAAATTCAAAAAAAAAAAAAGTAAAATGAAAAAAAATTTTTATAGGAAAATCCAAGTTTCGGTTTCGGTTACGGTTTCGGCCGAAACTAAGGTTGAGCCGAATATTCGGTTTCGGTTTCGGTTTCGGCTGAAAATCTTGTTTCGGTCGGACCCTAGTTTAAATTTGGCCATCTTAGCAATAATTTTAAAACAGCAAGCTGACAGCAACTCAAAAATCATAAAAATGAATTCAAAATAAATATGAAGTTAGCAACAGGCGAGTTTGTCAATGGTATGAGCTTCGGTCATGGGACCGGAGTTCATTTTTTTATACTACGGAACTAGATTTGACTGCGGTCAAATGTTGACTGAGTTCACTTGACCGGCGATCAAAAGTTGACTTGACCGAGCGTTATACTATCGGCCCTTAAAGGCATAAAAACCCTCGAGTCCTAACGAGTCCCCGTCGCTATCGCCCTACCTAATTTTGGTTCATTTCATCACTTTATAAGCATTTAATTTTTTTTTCTTTCTTCTAGGGGGGGGAGCTGCCCCCCTGCCCCTCGCTGGGTACCTCCATGTTTATATGTTTATACTAAAGTCTATTTGATACATACATAAAATAATGGGCCAATTAATCATAATTATATGCATAACTTTTTGTTTTTGCAGAGTATACATATTTCCAATTTTAGACAGAATTACTCTACATTATCCTTGCACATTAATTTGTTATACTGGGCAGTATATTTATTTACATTGTTATTTTTTTTAATTTTATTTGATATTATCTATTTATTTATTTTACTAGTATTAAGAGATTATTATCTATTTATTTATGATTCCATATATGTTATGTGCCTGCATCTGAGATTATCAACAATATTATTATAAAAGATATATAACTATAAGTAAACATATAAGAAAAATAACAATGTATTCTGTTTGATTTATTATTTTAATAAATGTATAAGCTTTTAATTTATGTAGTGTTTTTATCCATTTCTATTTCTTTTTTTTTTTAAACCGCTAATGAAAAACTTTTAGGTGAGAAACTATTAGTTTTTATTTATATTGGTGAGAAGCCCTTTATTATTAGTCATAGTGGTGAGAAGCCATTGATTTTTTATCATACTGGTGAGAAGCCATTTTTTTTCATACTGGGGAGAAACCATTTATTTTTTTTTTTAAATAGACCGCTTTGATATATGGGTGCCTTTTAGTTCGGTCAGCCGACGCTAGAGAGGCTGAAAAAACGCACCAAATTTTCACTACGTGTTGTCCATTCCCTATATTCCCTGCCCTGGCCATTTGTAAAAAAAAGTGTCAACAACGTGTTTCTGCTCCCTGACCAGAAGTAAAATCGATCGAAATTCTCCAAAAATACAATATCAGGTTGGTTTTTTATTTCATTCCTAATAATACTAAACAATATATATATTTTTTTTAATATATTGTAATTTTTTTTACAATTACAATTGAATGAAATAGAATTTTTTCCTTGATTCACTCTTTTGGCATTTAAAAAAATATTAATTTGTTTTTATATTTTTTGCAGCATTGTCCTGAAGAAAAGATGCCGCGCTGCAAAAATGGGTTTCCAGAATCAGAGAATCAGAGAATTGTGAATGAATAAAACAGCACTGCTATTTTTACTGTAATAGCTGCCAAATCTCCCTTGACATTGAAAAGCGTTTATAAAGTTCATAATTATGCTCATTCACAAATGCTTTCACTTTATTTTAAATCTGAATTATATCCAAATACTGATAGATATGACATCAACCCTTATTTTTTTCAAATTCTTAAATTTTGTTGTGGCATACATAAAATATTTGAACAATATTGATAATGGCATCTTTTATGTATAAGGGAAGAGCTCTCTGTGCGTTATTTTTTTTCCAATTCAATGCCATTATCAATATTGGCTGCAAATCCATTTCCTTAAGATTATCTTTATATATATAATTCTTCTGTACGTGTGTATGTGACTGAACTCCTCCTAAACGACTGAACCGATTTTAATGAAATTTTTTGTGTATGTTTGTGAGAGTCCCGGACAGGTTTTGTTTCACAAATAACAATAAGTTAATGAGTAATTAACCGTTAAAATAAGAAAAAAATAAAAATTAGGAGAAATAGTTGCCATGGTAACAAAATATAAATATTTACCCATGTTTACGATTTTTTTTATTTATTTACATTTTGAATTCTAAAATATCGGCGTGTCTGTGTACCGGGAGAGTCCCGGAAAGGATATTATTCACAAAAAATCTTAAGTTCATGAATAATTAACCGTTAAAATAAACTCTATATATAAAAAATGAAAAGGGAAAATGTATGTACCGGTATGTATATAAGCCGAAGGCGAGCAGGGGGGTCCAGGGGGCGCAGCCCCCGGCTAGATCGGAAAGCCCCGCCGAAGGCGGGGCTTTGCGTCTAGTATATATATATAGGTCCAATTTTTGGACTTTTTCGAATTTTTTCGACTCTAGTCCTAAATCGGTTACAAATAAATATATAAAAAAGAATTTCTGCCAAATTTCAACTCTTAGGGCCGATAGTATAAAGCTAGTTCAAAGTTTGAACCTCGGTCAACAGGCGATTTGACCGAGAATTGCGTAGTATAAAACTTGACCGCCAGTCAAATCAGCTTTGACCGAGGTTCAACTTGACCGGCCGAATTCGGCCAGTCAAATTTTTGACCGGAGTTCAAATAGGCAATTTTGACAGCTGGCCATATGTGATCACGTATTTTTAAATACATAATCTAAAACATTATTCAAAAATATTAATACCAAACAAAGTAAAAATACAGTAGGGGCCTATATTATAAAATTGACAATATATTTTAAAGTATAAATAATAGTAATGTTAGTAAAATTTTAAAATTATAAAAATATTCACAAAATAATAATAAATTTTATATTAATAACAACGGATTAAATATTAACAAATAAAAAATATTATTATATATAATTATTTATTTTTTAGCAAAAAGCTTTAGTCCTCAGGCCTTTTTTTTTTTTTTTTTTTTTTTTTTAAAGAATAGTTAGTCGAATATAATAATATATTTGTAATCGTGTCTATTATGTTTGATATGATTGCTTGATTGTGAGGAGTCGACAAATCGGATTTGACGGAATATATATTATAAACTATAATTGATAGATAATAGGCTAGAATTGAGGTGGCTAAACGTGTTTTTTGACAGCAATCTACTAAAAAAAATTCACTCAAATGAGAAAGATGCCAAAATAAAATAATACCATATTTTTTTTACTTTCTCGTACCCTATATATGAAATATATTGGTCTGTGTGTGTGTATGTATGTGTGTGTGTAACGATTTTTTTAGCATGAAGGAATTGAGCTACCGGATTGAAATTTTATATTTAACTTAGGTACCTTTGAAGAATCTCAAAATAAGCTTTTGAACAAAATCGGCCAAAAAGTACTAGTACTTTACTGATGTACTTTTTCAGTTTTTTTCGATTTTCTCAAAATTCCCTCCAAGGATTTTTTTTTAAAATTCATAAATGAACTATTTTTTAGATGCTCTTTAAAATGTATATTCTCATTTTGCCGTTGAAATCTTCCGAAGACCACTTTACTCTTGTTCTTCATAGGAAAGATAGAACTGGTTGCCATGGTAACCGAATTTAAATCTTTTTCTTTTTATTAGATTAAAAATCAATTATTATTTAAATTCCCATTTTTTTTTAATTTATTTGTGTCTTTAATTGTTTCAAAGAAAACATATATGTCTCTCTCTCACTTGCAAACATTATCGTCTCTCTCTACTCTTTTTAAATTCCCTTTCCACCTTATCTTCGCATAGGAACAATGTTAATTTCCTATAGGGATTTGTATGTTAATTTCGATTCAAAAGGGGGTCCCCTTTAGAACTTTTTAGGCATTTAAAATTTTTTTTTCCAATTCTTATGAAATTTTGTATTTATTTACGATTCTATATTGTGTATAAAATGTCCAAATATGAGATTAAAATTTTGAAAAATAACCATAGTTTATTTGAAGCAGTCAACATTTAAAATGCAAGTTTGAAACTAAGGTGCTATCGGAAACTAAATATATCTCGACACAAAAAATCTGGTGTGACCATCACAGTGCGCAACTTTCTCTTACCGAAGGGTAAGAGAAAGTTGTGTGCTGTGCGCCAGTCACACCAGATTTTTTGTATTATATTTGTAAATTGTTTTTATGTTGAAATTAAAAAAAAAATATTTCAATATTTTTGCTTTCTCTGGAAATTTTTGTTGCTTCATATATAACTAATTTTTAATCAAGAACCCCCCCCCCCCCCTGGTCAATGGTGTTTCGATTTATTTTTTTATTTTTATATGTGCCCCTTTACTGATGTTTAAATTTGGCCATCTTAGCAATAATTTTAAAACAGCAAGCTGACAGCAACTCAAAAAATGCATTCAAAAATAATATGAAGTTAGCAACAGGCCAGTTTGTCAATGGTATGAATTCGGTCATGGGGCCGGAGTTCATTTTTTTTTATACTACGGAACTAGATTTGACTGCGGTCAAATGTTGACCGAGGTTCACTTGACCGGCGGTCAAAAGTTGACTTGACCGAGCGTTATACTATCGGCCCATAGAGAGAGAAAGTATTGGTTTCATGTCAAAAATTCGATGTCGAGATTTTGATGGATATACACGTTTTGAGGTCCCCTGAATCCAAAAAAGTGGATTTCGCGACATGGTCTGTCTGTCTGTGTGTGTGTGTGTGTGTGCGTGTGTGTGTGTGTGAACAAAATATCTCAAGAACAAAAAGAGCTAGGAAGTTGAAATTTTATATTTAAGTTAGGCACCCCCATGGGACGTGACACGAAGCTTTTGAACAAAATCGGCCAAAGAGTACTAGTACTTTACTGATGTACTTTTTCAGTTTTTTTCGATTTTCTCTAAATTTGCTCCAACGATTTTTTTTTAAATTTTAAAATCAATTATTTTTTAGATTCTCTATAAATTGTATATTCTCATTTTGTGATTGAAATCTTCTGAAGACCACTTTATTCCTGTACTACATAGAAAAGATAGAAATGGTTGCCATGGTATCAAAATATAAATATTTTCCCATACTTATAAATTTTACATCTTGAATTCAATCGTACCCTATGGTCGGAAACTAAATACATGTCGACACAAAAAATCTGGTGTGACAAGCACCCAGCCAGTCACACCAGATTTTTTGAAAAATATGTCTTTTATGTCCGATTTGTTTCGAATATTTACTTTTTCTTACCTCTATATATGTTAATATATAGAGAGAGGAACTATTGGGTTCATGTAAAAAATTCGATGTCGAGATTTTGATCGAAATACACGTTTTGAGGTCCCCTGAATTCAAAAAATGGGTTTCGCGACATATTGAAATTTGAATGTATCGTACTGTCGCAAACTAAATATATCTCGAAACAAAAAAATCTGATGTGACAATCCTGTGTGCTATGCGTTCAATCACATCAGGTTTTTAATATAATATGCTTTTTTTTTTTTAATTTCTTTAAGGCCTTTTTCGGCATCCGATTTCGTTTAGATCTTGTCTCTATTTAATTCAATTTATTTGTATCCATTTAATTTGAAAAACTATTGCATCTGGTACTGGATGCTAACCCTTCAACTTAATCATAGCTCCAGAGTGAAACAACCTGAGATAAGAAAAACAAATTGTTTATCTCTCTATTGTCGTCCCCTTGATCTCATACTTTGATATACCCAGCAAATGACTCACAAGCAGCTCTGGAGTGAACATTTCCCTATCTTCAGAAAAATTTAATAATATAATGAAATCTTATATCTTTATATATGGACCATGTTGCAGGGAGGTTGACATTTATTTGCCCTTCTACCAAATCTATCATGGTACCAACAAAAAGAGCGGCCCCTGGAAAGAGAACGTCCCCTTTGTGATCGGGACTGATCTCGAAATCTCTCACGCCTATTATATTTATTATTCATTCTTAACTCTTCTATCTCAAGGGTTAACTCCGCAACCTGCTTTTTCAGGTCTTCCATTGCAGTTGAAGACGCAGCTAATTCACCCCGAGTATTATCCTCCGATTGCGATTTCCTAACTTCAAACAGGCCTTTATCTTCAGAAATTTCACTAATCTTATCCGCCATGGGCAGTAACTTATCAATAGTCTCCCCTGAGACTGAAAGAACAGCTTGCATATGATGCGGCAGCCTCTGCAGCCACAACGTCTTCAACAAACTATCATCAACCTTATTGGAAGATACTTCCTTCATTTCTCTATAAAGCTTGGACGGCTTTTTGTCTCCTAACTGAAGCTCACTTAATAATTTTTTTAACCGTTTTTCCTCTGAATCCGAAAACTGCTTAATTAAATTGACTTTAAGGGCATTGTATTTCTCTTTTTGAGGTGGATTAATAATAATATCACTAACCTCTTGCAATACGTCACTCTCAATGGCTGAAATTGCATAATAATACTTGGTTTCATCTAGGGTGATTCCCCGTAAAGCGAACTGCGCCTCCAATTGTTGGAACCATAAGGCGGGATTAACCTTCCAAAATGGCGCCACTTTAATGCTCACGCTTGCAATATTTTTCTCCTCTGACATAGCGATCACGTCGGGGTCACCAATTTAGACCTTAACTTGAGAGGCAATAAATTACCGGATTCAAGAACAAAAACAATCTTTTCTTTTTATTCAAAATAAATTTTTACAATAGAAAACAAAAACATTAAACATCTCTTTATATACTCTTCTCCTGGCAACCATTCCAAATTTATATTCTTTGAACTACGTCGCCACAGTAGCAAGTTAAAGTCAAGAGAAAAAAAAATTAGAAGTTATTAAGTTGTTTTATTTTTGTATAGAAATTTAAATAAATGTAAAATTAAAAGTGATGAATTTATTCTCTTATTGAAGTAAAATTTTAAAGAGACAAAAAAAATTTATTTTTATCTTTAATTTCTGTGGTGATTTAAATAATTGTCAATTTTATTTAGAAATGAATTTATTAAAACGGATTAAATATCTAATAATCAAAAAAAAATTCCTCAACTATGAATCTGACACCAACTAATTAAAAACAATTTATTTTTATTATTTATTTTGTGTACAGGCAATTCCATAAAATTGACACCCTCTGTCCTTGAACGATTTAGTCAGCAACTCTAATACTTTATAGAAAAAAAACGACCACTAGCACCACAAACACAAAAACAATCTAACGATTTTTTTAAGACAACTATTCGACTTGACCTCCTGACGACTTTATCCTGACCGACAAAACTTACAGACTCTCTTCCCCCCGTGCTTTTTCCTATGAGATACAACAAAATTCTCAAGTTAATAAAAAAAATTATTATCTATTTTTTTATTAACTTTTCATCCCAGCATCCGAGACCATGCGGTCTTTCCCCTTTTCTATGGTCTGGCTGGTTAGGCCAGACGGAAAAAGACACCCCTTAATGGATGGATTTGGGGGCAAATTCCATCCAAAGAGGCCGTTTTTTACCTGCTTCGCAAGATATAAGCAACTAAGTTGCCTATACGCTGAAAGATTTTGTTTTTATAGTGATTAGGAGATGTTTTCCTAGATGTAACTCAGATCATGGGAGAGAAATCCTGCTTCCACTGTTTATTCGCCTGGGGAGATAATGCAAAGGGGGAAATTGAATTACCTGTGTTGAGCGCGAGCCGGTCGGACATCAAGGTAGGCCAAGTATGCTAGAGAGAAATTAAAAAGAAAACACATCCAAGCCAAAACGGGTGTTTAGAATAATAATACTCTGTTTGAAAGTAAAAAAAAAAATTTAATAATTTTGCATGAATTGAAAATATTTTGCACAAGGGTGGATACAAGAGATTAAGAGTTAAGAATTCGTTATATAATGTTTTATTGACTAATTGAATTAATTGAAAATGACTAAAAGAATTCAATATTTACTGTAAGGATATATCTTGCGGTCTTTAAACCATATGGACAAAAGATTTATTTCCATCTATTTTTGTTTACAATATGGAAAACGATTTGGTATTCTTATTTATTTGTTTTACTTCTTTTTCATTTTTTTACTTTATTTAGAGTTGATTAATTTTTTAGTGGTTATTTATCTTTGTTTTAAAATAGATATAATAATTGCTTTCAAGTGATAAAAAAAAAATTAAAAGTTTTATTTGTTCTTTTACTCGACATGCATGTTTGGAAAAGAAAAGTTTAACGAAATACCTGAGCTCAGGGAGAACACACACTTATGAAGAGATACGATGGGTTTTGCTCACTTGCTCGCCGGTAACTGATGAAGACACCCCGAAGAGAGGAAAGCGTGGAGGTTCTTCTCAGAGAAGAGGCGAAGATGAGGTCGTTTGGCAGACTCCCGGAGTAGGTCTGATTTCGAGACTTGTAGAGTACAGAAGGGACCTCCGCCGTCTTGGACATTCGAAGCAGCAAAGCTCAGAGTTTGCTTGGTGCTGTTCGCCGTTTGATGATGTAATAGCCTTTGGCCGGTACACTTCGATGGTTGGATTGAGCAATGAATTAGCAATATATATATATAACTTTGTTCTGTACTGTACGACGGATTGCGGTGCTAATATAATATCTTGCTCTGTACCGTTCGGCTATTTGCGTGCTAATGATGCGCTCGCGGGGTCGCGTCGACGCCTCTCTCCTCTCCCCTTCCTTCCTTCTTTCCTCCCCACCGGCCTTCCTCTTAAGGGGGAAGCGTTGTGATTGGTTCCCGGCGAGAGGGATAACGTCCGCCGCGTGTTCTGGTTTGAGGGGAATCACTTCACCACACTCACACATTCACTAAAATTAATATCAAATTTCTTTGACAATCAGTTAATTATTTTTATAACACAATGTAATTAAACAACAAAACTAATAAATTGATTAATATAATATGAAAATATACATTTATTAACTATAACAAAAACATTTCCAATCTAGAATGCATTATTAAAGGGAATATTAAAGATGTTTAAATTAAGTAAGAGTATTATTAATCAAAAAGAAAATAAATAAACGCCATTAGGCTCTAGGAGTTTGCATCCCCCCATCAGAATTTTGCTGGTGGCACACTGGTTGCAGACCAGCAAATTTCTGACCACGCGGTATGAATAGATAATCGTAAATCACGGTGGTTACCATTCAGAAATTTGAAACATGGCCGCCCCGACTAACATCCTCCCCCCGCACTCAACTCTGGCATGAGATTCCCATCTTCGAGCTTAGGGTTTTGGAGGAAGAGATAAAAAAATAAAAAAATTAGTATAGCATGAATAATCAGTAGTGAGGACAACATACACCAGATACCGAGTTACATCCTGGAAGTTTTTTTTTCTTTTTTTTTCTTTTTTTTTTTTAAACAAATATATATATATAAATTTAAGATTTTCTTTTTTTTTTTTATTTAAAGCATACTGACATCAACCTGCACAACAGACTTCATTATTCAACAAAATTAGTATCGATTCTTAGACTTCAATTTCAATATATTTTTTTTTATTAGATATATATTTCTCATTATTTTTTTTTTTATTATTATCATCAAACTATTATCATCAAACTCCAATCATCAAACTAAACTTCGAGAGATTATCAGCTTTATAAATATTATCAACTATTTACTATATAAAAGGGCCCATGCCCAGGGCACGACACCAAAGAGGCTGCCGCAACCCATTGAGAACTAAATGTTCTATGCGAACGTCACATCGGACGAGCAAAAGAAAAAGACGTCAATATGTCTTATTATAAGAAGTGAAACTTCTACGTCAACTTGGGACCTCCAAAGCAGAAATGCTAGGCCTTTGGCTGACAAACCAATCCCTGTCGAATGCACAGAGACTCACACCTAAACCACGAAGCAAATATTCTTTTCCTATGACATGCAGTGACCTCGGGAATATATATATATTTAAGGGGGCGGGAACTCAAAGAAAGGCCTTAAATCTATCCGGCTTACATCTCATGCGGTAGTCAGGTGCTTTTTTGAGACCCTAAGAGAGGGGTGGGACACCAGGAAGGGCCTTAATTCTGTCGTCTTACCTTCTGCGACAGTCAGGTGCCTTCTGGGAACCCGAATTGCAATTAATTAATGGGGGTTGAGGTATGCAAAGGAGAAAGATATATTCAAGAAATTACATTTGAGTTTGTACACCCTTAAGGGTTTTGATCCACAACTACTTGGCGTACATAGCCACCTCGAACGTTCCTTGACAAAGCTAATTCCTACGGACAAAATTCATCTATTCTTAAGTTCATCATAAAAATAACTAAATTCGACTTACTATCACAAAAAGCTACTCTACTGATTACTACAACACCTCCGATCTCGAACGAGGGCAACTGGCCCGTTGATTATATAAAAAATTGAAATAAGGAGCCATACTGGACTCAAGAAAAAATCAAATCTTTGTTTTTTTTTTTTTTTATATATATATTTTTTCTAAAAGCAAAAATAGTTATACATTATATCATTGATTTTATATATATTTTTTTTTTATCTTATATCTTACTCAAAGCTGCAAACCAAAATTAATTCAAATTAAGCGATTTAATTATTTACCACACAAGGCTATTGAAGACTAATAATTTATTTCAACACTACTCAACTCAACATTTTACTAATCACCTCACACAACAAAATAAAACTTCAACTATGACAGTATGTTTATATATATATATATGATTATTATTATACTTATTCAAAAAAAAAATTTTTTTTATATATAGCCTCCCCACTACGCAACATATTCAAATTCAAACCAATTGACATTTATTTATTTTTTTTTTTTTTAATATAGATAACTAATTCGACATTCATTTCCTTTATACTATTCTAACAAAATATCATTATTACAAAACTCTAACATCAATATCAGATTACTACCAAAACAACAACAAAGAGAGCTAGCTTACTACAAAAAATCTCCTTCATTCAAATCTATATTCGGAATACAAGACTAACATTACAACTACAAATTCTATTTTTTTTTTTTATTTGAGAAATTCGAATAACATCTATTTATATCCACAACTATACATAAAAATCTATACTTACATAGCTATAATTATACCTAAATCTATATATATATATCTATACTTTATTTTAAACTGACCAAAACCTCTCGACAGAATATTTGTATACACAGCTACAAAAAAAAAAACAGATTTTCTTCTAAACACTATTGCTAGTTACTCGAAATGAAACACATAATAAAAAAAAATGAACCAACAGAGTAGCACTTGAAAAAGCCTACACAAAACTTCCTTCTCATGAATTCATAACTGCGAGGCTCCCCCCAATGCTACAGCTGGCTCACGACCACAAAGCAGTTTACTAATACAACCGAATAAAACCAAAAAAAAACAACACACTGAAAGCCTACAAGATAGAAAACAAATTTTCTACGAACTAATCTATACAGAGAACAACAAAAATAAAAAAAATGAAATGAAAATGAGAGGAAGGAAGTCAAAGAGAGCCCACTTTAGCCTCAGCGCCAAACCCAGGGAAGTTGATTTGGGGAAAATTAATTTTGAGGCCCGCTTACAACCCAAAAATTGACCCTCGGGCCGGAACCACCGCGGCCAGTCTCGCTAAGCGAATTTACTCATATGAATCATTATTATTACCAGAGTTGGGGATCGGCACCCCAAACACCTGGAAAAAGGCTGATGGTAGAGAGGCCACTGGCATCTACTCAAACAGGCTTATAAAAAAAACGAATTCTGTATTCGCTTAAAGGTTTTTTTTTTGTTTTGAATTCCCATCAAACAAAAAAAAATAAATTAAAAAAAACAACAAGGGCGGAATAGCAAAGAGTTTGGTGGTCTATTTTTTCCGGGTCCCCCCCCCAAATAAAAAAAATAAAAAAAAGATTTACAAAAACCAAAAAAAAAAAACTCTCTCGATACACACATGTGTGGGTGCGCGTCCCAGATGCGAGTCAAGGCTCAGTCTGACAGGGGAAGATATGTAGACACACATCCATATACACCCACAGACAACCAGGTGCGCGCACACACACACAGGTGTACGGACGACAACACTGACCTAGCCGGTGAGATTTTGAACATAGTTCAAAAAAAAAAAAGACATAAGTAAGTTAAAAGAAAAAGGACATAATTGGTGTATGGCAAAATTGACTTTATGAGTATTGGACAGCAAATAATCCTAGGGATAATATATATATAAAGACATAAAAAAAAAAAAAAAAAAAAATAAAAAATAAAATTGTGGGTGAATTCAGCCCCCGATATCCACATTATCGGTTTCAGAGGGAAAATCTCTGGAACTCGGGCGATGCTTTTACATGGGAACCGACCCAGGCCGCTCCTCCGTAGTAACCAGAACAGACTCTCCTCGTTCCGAGACTACAATACAGGAATCAGCCGTGGTTTGAGCCGAAACCAAGGGCGCCGTATTGGCACAATGGTTCGAGCCACTTTTATAGCTCTCATGTAAAACATCGCGAGAATTTAATGAATTGGAACTTTCAAAATTTTCAATTTGCGGAATATTTGCATTTATATTTATAGAGAAATGGGCTAGGTACGACCAACTAGGACGAAAATTCGAAGAAATTTGACTAGTAGATTTCAATGCGATTGGGGCATGAGACTTATCTACTTGATTTTGCTGTGTTACATTTACCGGATTGTTCTTATTAATAACTACCGACCTATTAAACGACAACGGAATATTTTCTAAACTATTACGGACTGAGTCCACTGCGAGATTGCCTGTCACAGGCGTTGGGTTC
This sequence comes from Euborellia annulipes, assembly GCA_023213315.1. Taxonomy (NCBI): domain Eukaryota; kingdom Metazoa; phylum Arthropoda; class Insecta; order Dermaptera; family Anisolabididae; genus Euborellia; species Euborellia annulipes. Next base: position 1,741 of record JAKCPI010018926.1, on the reverse strand, counting down.
AAGAGGGCCTCATTAAGAGGGGCGAAGGCACCTGTTCGAGGGCCAGTCTCGGCCGGCGACTGCTTACAAATATCCCCTGGAACTGGCACCGCATCGCAATTCTTGACCACAACGGCGGACGTCGGCACTGCAGTAGTCAATTCCGGACTCAAATTTTCTACCAAAAGACGACCAGTAGACTCTGATTCACGATCAACAGCTGTTGATGAAGAAATCACGCAACAACCTTCAGCAACGACGGGCTCTGCGACAGCGTTGGCGGCGTTATCAGCAACACTGGGACAAATGTTACAAGTCAAATTAGAATCTGAGTGTTCAAAACTATTACTAGAGATGGAATTATTAACAGGCGGGATTTGAGCAAGAAGGCGGGGAAACCCGTTTATCCCCTTCGATTCCGAAGAATCGTTGCTCGCCGGAGACGGAAAGATGGTGGTATTAGAATACGGGATTTGAGCAAGAAGGCGAGGAAACCCGTTTATCCTCTTCGATTCCGAAGAATCGTTGCTCGCCGGACACATAGAATTGGGCTGATCACCAACCATATAGTTACTACACACAGAAAATCCATTCGGGCCCGCATTGTCGCTCACCACTGGTGCGGGAGACCAGTCTGAGGGTGGGATGTATGGCATGAATGGTCGTGTATAAAAAGTCAGTTTAGTCGGAGCTTTTTCTTTTTCAAGAGTGGTGATTTTGGGAATGTTACTTGAACCAGCACAGTAGGGCTTTAAATCACGGGTGTTAAATTTGCCTAGTATTTTATTTTGTGGATTTATTAGGGTATATGAGCCACCGCCATTCACTTGATAGATTTCATAGGGGCCTTCATAAAGTAAAAAGAATTTTTGACATATTTTATCGGACAGACTGGACAAACGGTTGACTCGGACAAGGACTTTATCATTTACTTTATAGGGTGGCCGAAAAATTTCATTAGCATTTCTTTTTCTATCTATCTCGAGGAAATCACCGGTCTTCTGACTTCGTAATTGCATCGGGTGAGGCATGACAAAAAAAAACAAAAAAAAATTTTAATTTACAATAACACTTGACAATTATTTGTTTATGCTCTTAAAAAGAGAATTAGAGAAATGATTTGTTTTGATTTTTTTTTTTTTTTTTTTTTTTTTTGTAGTTTAGACCTTAACTTGAGAGGCAATAAATTACCGGATTCAAGAACAAAAACAATCTTTTCTTTTTATTCAAAATAAATTTTTACAATAGAAAACAAAAACATTAAACATCTCTTTATATACTCTTCTCCTGGCAACCATTCCAAATTTATATTCTTTGAACTACGTCGCCACACTACTCCCCCTCCAGTGCTAACGCTTCCAACAGGTGTGGTGGAAAGTGTACTCGTCTTCCGCTCCTAGTTGTCCTTAGTGCTGGTTTCAAATCGTCTTTTGACTCGGTAGGCCCAATTATCCTTTTCTTTTCCTTCTCGTTCCCATCTTCCTGAATCAAGAAAGCAGGCTTTAAGCGATCAACTGAGATGTTACTATCTTTCCCTTTTATCTTAACAGTATAATACTTCTTTGCACGATATGTGACTGGATATGGCCCATCGTAAGGTGCCTGTAGAGGTGGCTTAACAGCATCCTGCCTCACATAAACATGAGAAGAATCTTTAAGATCCTTATGTATAAAAACATTACGAGAACCGTGCCACCTAACCGGACATGGCTTCAATTTTGACATATGCTGCTGCAATTGGCCAACAAAAGATAATGGATCT
>JAKCPI010018925.1:0-20238 GCA_023213315.1 Euborellia annulipes | reverse complement strand
ACATATCATCAATGCCCGTATTCAGGGTGATTGCTTGAAGAACAAGGGAATCCTTATGCCTATATAAATGTATAGATATAAGGATTCCTTCTTCCCCAAGGAACGACCATGAATAAAAAGGGTATTAGAGTCAAAAAGAACGTTTTGTGCGGAATTTCCCTTTGGAGTCTTTTGGTCCGGTTTATCTTGAGAGCCAGAGTCAATTCAAACAAAATAATTTAGAGGCCATCATAATCGACTTCATAAGATTATACCGCAGAAAAAATTTTTTTGTTCCCCTGTTTAATCTACGGGATCTTAATCACCCTAGATTTTTCTCGAAAAAGTCTAATCTAACAAAATCGTTTATATTAAAACCAAAAAAGATTTATTTTTGAAAAAGCTATAGAAGGTAATAAAGGTGGCAGCAGAGTGTCAGATGAAATTACTTAATACAATGTTTGTTTGGCTATTTGAAGAGATAAGATATTTTCTTAATGGTGGTATCATGTTTAGGAAAGAGAACCTGAACTATTAAATGCAATAAAAATAACAGTGATTACATTTTTCTACTAACTGGTTCCATTACTGAAATATTCTTATTTCGGTGATTAACTAATAAACATGGATTTTGAATTTGGATTAATTAAACAAATATTTTCTTAATCAAATTGTACAAAAAAAAAAAAAAAAAAAAAAAATTATGAGACTCTTAAGACATTCGCTATTCATTTTTACTTTCTCTTACCTCTATATATGTTAGTTATAGAGAGAGAAAGTATTGAATTCATCTCAAAAATTCGATGTCAGGATTTTGATGGACATACACGTTTTGAGGTCCCTTGAATCCAAAAAAGTGGTTTTCCCGACATGGTCTGTCTGTCTGGGAACAAAATATCTCAAGAACAAAAAGAGCTAGGAGGTGGAAATTTTATCTTTTAGTTAGTCACCCCCATGGGACGTGACAGGAAGGATAGGTGAAAAGTGAAGAAAATCTGCAGCTAGTTGTTTTTCATTATTTTATTCCCACCACGTTGACATTTCGATCCCGGTTGGGATCATCCTCAGAACTAATGTGTACATAACAAAAGAACGAATGTGATTGAAAATTACAAATTTACACATACATAACACCCACCGGGTAATTATGCAATTTTCTTAAAAAAAATCCTTGTATTTTATTTTAAGAGCCTTGTAAAATATATTCTAAGATACTATTGTACTCTAAGATAAAAAAATTTATAATGACTGTTAATGTTTTTCCCGAAGCTAATCTTTGTTTCGTTCTTTTGTTATGTACACATTAGTTCTGAGGATGATCCCAACCGGGATCGAAACGTCAACGTGGTGGGAATAAAATAATGAAAAACAACTAGCTGCAGATTTTCTTCACTTTTCACCTATCCTTATTAAACTACCAGCTATAAGCCCTACGTATCTACGTGACAGGAAGTTTGTGAACAAAATCGGCCAAAGAGTACTAGTACTTTACTGATGAACTTTTTCAGTTTTTTTTTAATTTTCTCAAAATTCACTCTGCGATTTTGATTAAAAATTCATAAACCAATTATTTTTTAGTTATTCTTTAAAATGTATATTCTCATTTTTCTCTCAAAATTGTTTGAAGACCTCTTTACTCTTGTACTTCATAGGTAATTAGGTAGACGATTCTCAACGAAGTTATTCTTATACTGAAATTGCTTCAGCTTCTTATCGTTTCACAGATGTTCAGTGCAAGGGCGGATCCAGAGGTGGGTTTCTCGGGGGGAGTAATCTGGTGTGACTCGTCCCACAGCACACTATTTTTTCTTAATTTCGGTAATTTAAAGGCGCGTTCTGTACTTGTTTGCCAGAATATATATACAAATCAAATTTTAAAGTACTTTTTAAATTAATTTTAAAGTAATTTTTAAAATTTTACATTAAAAATAAATTTTTTTTGCGAAAAAAAGGTATTTTTTTTCAAATCTCGGGGGAGGGGGTAATTATCCCCTTTACCCCCCCTCCCTTTGTATCCGCCCTTGGTTCAGTGTCAAGAATAAAACAATTTATATAAAAACTATTTCATTTTTATTTTTCAAGTAGGCCAATTGAATGCATTTTTTTTTTTAACAGTTTCGAACAGCGAGAAAGAAAATTCTCTGTTCTCGAAAAAAGTTTTTATAATAATAATTTGTAAGGGTTTTTTTTATGTATAAAATGTATGTAAGAGATTGATTGTTGTTTTAAAATTTTAATTAACGTGACTTATATATATCTTGAACAAAGATTACTCCATATAAAAAAATCTGGTGTGACTGGCGCACAGCACACAACTTTCTCAATGTTACCTTCGGTAATCGAAAGTTGTGTACTGTGCTTGTCACACCAGATTTTTTGTGTCGACATATATTTAGTTCCCGGCAGTACGGAACATATGAATTCAGATGTAAAATCTATAAGTATGGGAAAATATTTATATTTTGTAACCATGGCAACCATTTCTCCTATCCTTCCCTATGAAATACAAGAGTAAAGTGGTCTTCAGAAGATTTCAATCGCAAAATGAGAATATACATTTTAAAGAGAATCTAAAAAATTATCAAGCTTACGGGGGCGGCAAACATTTGGTGTATCATTAATGAATGTATATTAAATATATTAAATAAGGATTATCATCAAGCAAGGCCCTAAAGATGAATCGCTGATTCGAAACTGTTAAAAAAATGCATTCAATTGGCCTAATTGAAAAATAAAAATGAAATAGTTTTTATATAAATTTAATTGTTTTATTCTTGACACCGAACATCTGTGAAACGACAAGAAGCTGCAGCAATTGCAGTACTTCAAAGGTAAGATAAAAGAAATGGTTGCCATGAATTTTGCCCTCGGGGCTTGGTGTAGAGGTTAGCGTGCTAACTCTCGTATACCAAAAGTCGCGGGTTCGGACCCCAGGCAGTCCGATGATTTTACTTAAGCCATTTGGATACCAAATGGCTTAAATAAGAATGCCTGGACCCCAAATAATATATATTCATAACGGTTATCGTCAAAGTTTTAAATGGCGGGAGAAAAGAGTGTTTGAGAGTGGGGGGGGAATGAAAAAAAAAGTGTAAGGTTTAAAAAAAAAATCTTGAATTTTAATATATTGATGAATAAATATATCTCGACACAAAAAATCTGGTGAGACCAGCACAGAACACAACTTTCAATTACCGAAGGTAAGAGCAAGTTTTTGCTGTGCGACCAGTCACACCAGGTTTTTTCATCATTGTCCGCCCTATTCATAAAATTTCTTCAAGTAATAAACGTGAACAAGTCTTTAATTAATCGAGGTAGATACTCTGTGGCTTTTTTCCACTAAACAAGCTTGGGTATAAGCAATACATGTGTCGTTAATTCAAGACTTGTTCTACAATTTAATTAATGTTTCCATTCAAATGGAAAACATGTAAGGCCTCTTTTAAATTAATGTGTCTAGTCTGAATAGATCAAAGTAACATTAAAACTATTTTCATTTATTAAAATAAAATAAAGGTTAGAGGATCAAATTGTTTTTGAAAAGGAACTTGAGACGATTATAAAATTTTAAAACCAATTAGGCTACTTTTAAGGGGATTCAGGGGGGCACATTGAATCTATTGAGGAATTCTAAAGAATCGACCAAAGAGTACTAGTACTTTACTGATGCACCTTTTCAGTTTTTTTTTGATTTTCTCAAAATTCGCTCTAACGATTTTTTTTTAAATTCATAAATCAATACTTTTTTAGATGCTCTTTAAAATGTATATTCTTATTTTGCCATTGAAATCTTCTGAAGACCACTTTACTCTTGTACTTCATAGAGAAGATAGGAGAAATGGTTGCCATGGTAACAAAATATAAATATTTTCCCATACTTATAAATTTTACATCTTGAATTCAAATATTCCCTACTGCCGGGAACTAAATACATGTCGACACAAAAAATCTGGTGTGACAAGCACAGAACACAATTTTCAATTACCGAAGATAAGAGAAAGTTGTGTTGTGCTGTGAGATCAGTCACTCTGGTGTGAATCTGGTTTTTTTCTTGAATTTCCCCAAAAAAAATAGCAAAAAAAATTTCTTTATCGTAAGCTTATTTATCAACATTTTTATGTATATTCAGGGCCGGATCTAGGGGGGGGGGCAGTGGGTGCGTGTGCCCCGGGCGGCAGATATCAGGGGGCGGCAATTAAAGAAAAATTTACTAAAAAAAAAAAAGATAAAATGATATTAATTTTGTATAGAAAATCTTAAAGAGGGGGTGGCAAATTAAATTTTGCCCCCTCCCCCCCTTAAAAATCTCCTAGTTCCGGCCCTGTGTATATTTTTAAGTATTTTGTAACTAAAAATCTGTTTTCAAAAATAAGAGGACATGTTGTGTGCTGTGCTATCATCACACCAGAAATTTTTATTTAGCACACATATGTCATGCGGAAATTAAACAAATTGAGTTATTGATATTTTATTGCAGAAACGGGATTTTGAGCAAAACGCACAAACTATATAAGATTGATAAATCTATTATTTTGTAATATTTATCGGATTCTCATCGCTAAAATGACCGAATAAACCTGTATAGGAAATATTGAAGAATCATATTCAATTGAAACCCAAAAATCGATATTTTTGACCTAATTCGACCAAAATGCCCGTTCCAATAATTTTACTTCGCCGGCAAGAGGTCTCGCATCACATATTTAAAATTCTTAATTGACAATAACAGGTTGGAGTAATTTTTTAAAATTTATGTAATAAGCTGATGGCAGTTGGTTCCGTGACATTGGCCGAAAGAAGGAAGGCCTCCGCCCAAGTCCTTCCGTTGGTTAGTCCGGATTCAATGCCAGCTGCTCCAGGGTCACCAGCAATCACGCTTATTTTATTTATTTTTTTTTTAATAATATTATCCAGAGCGACTTCCAGATTGCATCTCATGTTCACCCGCAACCGCCTGTAATTTCAAAAGGCAACAAGTTAAGCAGGTTCAACAAAAACAACAACAACAACAACACTAGCCGATAAGCGTTGAATGAGATTAATTAAAATAACAAAGAAGTGAGGAAAAACTCACAAATATTTCAATTAATTTAATTTTTTCAAAAGACATTTTCAGAAATCTTTGAAACTCAAATATTTAAAATGCGAGTCCCCTAATTTGAAATAGCGTAGCCTAAAATCACCCTCAGGAAAATTTTCTACCTTAAGAAGTAAAGATACTGTACCATAGTGGAGATTTATATTATATAATTATATATCTTATTAAGGGGCTTAGGGAGGCAAAGTTGTTCGAATGTTTTTGCAAATAAGGGTCTTAAAAAGTTAGTCAAAAAGCCAAACTATTAGGAAAATTTGCCAACAGATGGCAGAATGATAGGATTATATTTAATCTCATGTATTTGTTTGATTTTCGTTCATCTTTTAATAATAAATAGTTTATAAATATTATTATAAGGTTATGGATATGGAGAAAATATACACCAGCGGTTGCTTTCCACATTAAAATAATTTATTTTGCAAATATTTCGGAATGCCTACGCAATCCATCTTCAGTGCATCAACTGGAACATTAAAAGATATTCAAGTTGATGCACTGAAGAGGAATATATTTATATTTTGTTACCATGGCAACCGTTTCTTCTCTTTCCTAAGAAGTACAAGAGTAAAGTGGTCTTCAGAAGATTTCAATCACAAAATGAGAATATACATTTTATAGAGAATCTAAAAAATAATTGAAAAGGGTGAATAAATAAATCCAGAGCTATTCAGGCAAATTTATTCTGATTATATCCCTCCGCTAGGCCAACGTTTCGGAGCTCAAACGGCTCCTGAAGAAGGAGCTCCGAAACGTTGGCCTATAGCGGAGGGATATAATCAGAATAAATTTGCCTGAATACTAGCTCTGGATTTATTTATTCACCCTTTTCAATAATATCCACCAGGCTGCCCCTATCTTCATCACATAAAAAATAATTGATTTTTGGATTTTAATCAAAATTGTTGGAGCGAATTTTAAGAAAATCGAAAAAAATTGAAAAAGTACATTAGTAAAGTACTATAACTTTTTGGCCGATTTTGTTCAAAAGCTTCGTGTCACTAGCCGGGGGGGGAGTGACTTAAATATAAAATTTCAAGCTCCTAGTTCTTTTCGTTCTTGAGATATTTTGTTCACAGACACACAGACAGACAGACACACAGACACAAGGGCACACAGACACACAGACAGACCATGTCGCGAAAAACACTTTTTTGGAGGGGACCTCAAAACGTGAAGATCCATCAAAATCTCGACATCGAATTTTTGACATGAATCCAATACTTTCTCTCTCTATATATTAACATATATATAGAGGTAAGAGAAAGTAAAAGGCTTAGCCCGCCCCTCACGAAATTGAGGGATAAATGACGAAAAGGTAATATCCTTCAAAAAAAGTGGAGAAATTTGGGGGAAAAAAAGGTAGGCAAAAATGATTATTAACTGATACTATAGACGGGTGTTATAAGTAAGAAACAAAACATGGAAAAATCTGAGCCAGAAGGCATTAGCATTTCAAAATTGCCAGGGATTTTTTCTACCGTTTTATTTCCCTTGGAATTTAAGCCAATTTATTTATTCATATCTGACACAGCTTGTTACAATAAATAAATTATCAGTTGGAAAAAATCTCTAGTGTTAGAACCATTAAAATAAAGCCTAGGGGGAAGTTTCTAAATGGTGAGATGATTTGCTCTGAAACATTATTTTTTAACGAGAACCTCTTGTGTAATGCTAATGACATCAAAGAATACGTTTTAAGTAGATGTATATAAAAAAAAAAAATTGCCCATGGTTTTCTTTTTAATGAATAACACTAAGGGCCTCAAATTTTTTTGATTATAGGGCAGTTATAAAAAAATTGTGATGGAGCCATGAAAAAACAAGACGAATGCAGCCAAATATTCTTTTATTTTAATTCTCGCCCTCACGGCTGACGTTTCGACCCGAGGTCTAGGTCATCTTCAGAGCTGCATACATTAAAATTAGCAAGAAACACACTTCCAATGCAATCATAATTAACAATATCTTTGATAACATACCCGGCTGGCAATAATCAAAATGTGTGGAAATTTGCAACAACAGCGACAACATTCAGCATGTGGTCCGCTCAAGATGGCCTAGACCTCGGGGCGAAACGTCAGCCGTGAGGGGGCGAGATTTAAAATAAAAGAATATTTGGCTGCATTCGTCTTGTTTTTTTCATGACTCCATCTTCATTAAGCCTACAGTCACAGATTTTTTTCGATTGAATAAAAAATTGTGTAAATTTTATTTATTGAGAAAACAGGATGAATAAATTATTATTATAAATATATTATTATTATTATATAAATAAATGATATTATAAAGATTTCTTGAGTTGGACGACTGTAGATGTTCAATTGGAAGAAAGGGCCGGGAGCCTTCCGGGAACAGCAGCAAGGGGAAAAAAGCTTTATATTTGCCGACGTTTCGGGTGCTAGTTGCACTCATCTTCAGCAATTGTCAAAATTTAGTACAGGTTTCATGTTTATATATGTCTTTATTAGTTCTTAGCAGCAATAAACATGAAATTAGATTCCAGTACAGCTTAACCTGCACTAAATTTTGACAATTTTGCTTCTCTTGAAGATGAGTGCGACTAGCACCCGAAACAACGGCATAATAAATATAAATATAAAGCTCTTTATTTCACCTTGGCTGCTGTTCCCGGAAGGCTCCCGTCTAGCGTGCCTACCTCCTATACCAAACGTCGCGGGTTCTGACCCCAGGCAGTCCGATGATTTTATTTAAGCCATTTGGATACCAGATGGCTTAAATAGAAATGCCTCAACCCACAATAGATATTTTCAATACAACGGTTATCGTCAAAACTCCTATATGGCCTGAGTTGCCGAGAAGACTGTGTGAATGTGTGTATGAGTGTGAGTGTGAATGAGAAAAAAGTGTGAATGTTTAAAATTTCACTTTAAAAAAAAAAGGCTCCCGGCCCTTTCTTCCAATTAATCGTAAATATTTTATATCAAAGATCCTAAAAAAAAATAATTAAAATTATGAGAAATAGGGAAGTGAATGAGATAAGCAAGCCACGACTGATATCGTTAAAGTGATAGATGAATATGATCTCACATCCACCATCTAGAGAAATAAATTAAAATTTTTTCTTCCACTTGTTAGTGAAAAAATCTGGTGTGACTGGCGCACAGCACACAACTTTCTCTTACCTTCGGTAATCGAAAGTTGTGTTCTGTGCTTGTCACACCAGATTTTTGTGTCGACATGTATTTAGTTTCCGACAGTACGGTACATTCGATTTTCAAGATGTAAAATTTGTAAGTATGGGAAAATATTTATATTTTGTAACCATGGCAACCATTTCTCCTATCTTTTCTATGGAGTACAGGAGTAAAGTGGTCTTCAGAAGATTTCAATCACAAAATAAGAATATACATTTTAAAGAGAATCTAAAAAATAATTGATTTTTGAATTTAAAAAAAAAAATCGTTGGAGCAAATTTAGAGAAAATCGAAAAAAACTGAAAAAGTGCATCAGTAAAGTGCTAGTACTTTTTGGTCGATTTTGTTCAAAAGCTTCGTGTCACGTCCCATGGGGGTGCCTAACTTAAATATAAAATTTCAACCTCCTAGCACTTTTCGTTCTTGAGATATTTTGTTCACAGACACACACACAGACACAGACACAGACAGACCATGTCGCGAAAACCACTTTTTTGGATTCGGGGGACCTCAAAACGTGAAGATCCATCAAAATCTCGACATCGAATTTTTGACATGAATCCAATACTTTCTCTCTCTATATATATTAACATATATATAGAGGTAAGAGAAAGTAAAAATTATATCCTATTATCAAAACTACTGTATATCATTACGTTCTAAGTTCAGATTTCTTTCTGCCATTATTTACATTAACTTCTTGTATTTATAATCATAATAATGATTGTAAAAATTAGAAAGGAGTATTTGAGGGGATTGATCGGTTTGGGGAGTGGGGAGGGGGAGGCGGAAAGCGAGGTACGAAGTATTAGAGTGTGGTGGTGTGATAATCTCTCAGAAAGTCCCCTTGTCTCTATTATATAATTTCGAAGAAGTCTAGTGTATCCGTAAGGCAGCGTTTTCCAAACTGTGGGGCGCGCTAATGTTTGTACTAAAAGAAATGAAAAAAAAATACCTTTTTAATATCATTGTGATAAATGTTTATAAAATTAATCGCCTAATAATTTTTTCAAATTTAAAAAGAAGAAAAGAAGAATTTTAGGCAATTTACGAGAGATGAGTTTGTGTTTGATCGGGCAAAATTGCGCTCCCTGGAGTCGAACCAGGACCTCCAGGGGGGGGGGCTATTTTGTCCAATCATAAGCACAAACACATCTCGCAAATTTGCTATATTAAACGATATAGCATTGATTCGAAAGAATTCCATCTTTTTTAAACAAAACTTGCCCTCGGGGTTTGGTGTAGGGGTTAGCGTGCCAACCTCGTATATCAAAAGTCACGGGTTCGGACCCCAAGCAGTCAGATGATTTTATTTAAGCCATTTGGATACCAAATTTTTCACATTCACACACACATACACTCAGTCTTTTGGGCAACTTAGGCCATATAAATCTTTTGACAATAACAGTTAATTATTAATATATCTATTGGGGGTCCAGGCATATCTATTTAAGTCATTTGGTATCCAAATGGTTGTCGGTAGTTTGTGGCCATAGGTGGTGACTAAAGATTTAGATTGTGATTTTTGAGCGATTATGATGTCTAAATTTATGTTTAAGAAAAATATTGATAAATGTTTGTACTCGCTCATATGAGGCACCCATGCCTCAGAGCTAATTTGTAAAAATAAATAAATAAATAAATAAATAAAATCATCGAATTGCCTGGGATCCGAACCCCCGACTCTTGGTATACAAGGTAGGCGCGCTACCAACTACGCCAAGCCCGGAGCTCTACCTAGTTAAGAAGAATTTTAATTGTGATGATTCATAGTTCATTAAAATTAAGATTAATAATAAATGCTAATTTAAGAATTAATGAATCAATATTTCCTTTGAAATATTTTTTTTATTTTCATATTTCTAACTTTTTTGGTAAATTCATAAATTAGATGAAAATCTAGAACAGAGATCCAAAATATGAATAAATAAAAAAAAAAAATGAACAAGATAATTAATTAAATAGTGAATAGTCAGTCAGTCTATTTTTAGGTCGTTCGTCCCCAAAATCTGCATAAGAAACGCATAAATAAAAGTTCGAACGGGAATTTCGTTTATTTTAATATCCGATTCCGAGATAATTAAGCGTGTTATTCAGTTATAAATTTATATTTGTTTTTAAAATTTGAACGAAAGCTTAACGAATAATTAATTATAATTTTGTTGAATTAGAAAAAAAAAGGAAGTCATAAAAAATAGAGATTAAAATACTCTAAGGATAATGATCAATAAATTTTTGGAATGGACAAATTTTACTACTTAAATTCATTCTTCATAAAAATAAATAACAAGTACGGTATGTAATTAAATGTAATTTTTATAAAAATCTTAGTGAATGGCGGATATTATTTATTTACAGTTCTATTTGATAAAGAGGTAAAAATTTGCCCGAGGCTTATTTTTGTTTATAAGTACGAATCAAATATGTAAATTAAAATACCAAATTATATTACATTAAAGACCTTGTTAATTTTTTAAGCGAAACATTTTTTTTGATTGAGGATCCTGTCAGCATAGGCAACCGGTCTGCCTCCTTTGATTAGCTGGCTGCCAACCGATTTGTTAAAAAAATTTGAGAAATAAATGATAGCTTAATAAGGATAGCGGAGGGCAGGCAGTTAAAATTACATCAGATATATAATAATTTTATTGTCGACGTTTCGGTCGCTAGTCGCGCCCTTCCTCAGGACAATCATTTCATCATCTTAATGATAGCTTATTTTGTGAAACGAGATTAAATTTTTTAATAATTTTAAATTCATGGTTAATTCATAGTTCATATTTTAATGAATAAGTATATGACTAAAGTTAAAAGCATTCTTTTGATAAATCTGTTTAGATTTACTGTATTTTTTTTAGTACTATTCAGATTGGTATCGATGTATCATTTTGTGAAAAAGGAGAGGAAGCCAGAGAGAAATAAAATTCCTAACATTTCGGCTTTAATTCGATAATCAAGAGTGACCATCACCATGGGCGTAACTAGAGAATCTGGCTGGGGGGCCATGGGACCAGCCATCCTCGCTGGGGGGGGGGGGCATGAGACCAGATAACCTCGGTGGGGGAGTCATTCCACGTCAAATCGATACACTTTTTAACCTCACCATCTTAGATTATAGAGAAAAATTAATTAAAACAACCCTTGGGTTAGTTTTTTGTCATAATTGGGAAAAATTACACAGGCTAACAGTGATTTTGGTACCGGGGGTATTTTGAGCTGATCTCCGAGTATATGCGACGTCCTTTTTCCAAAAATGCCGTCCGTTTTGCTCGAATAGCTCTAGTTTTAGAGATATAGAGAATATAACTTTTTAATTGAAATTCTGCTCTAAAGTGGCTCTTATTTTGAGTTTTCTAGATTTTTTTATGGTGTTTTCTCTTAAAAATATACAGGTAGCTAAGATACATAGAAAATCTAGAGATTCTGCCCAATCAGAAGTGATTTAGTGGTGCAAAACACGGCTTAAAGTTGAAAAAAATTCAATTTTTCCAGCCATCATTCATTCGTGCAAATCGGTTAATTATTAACGAAATTATAAACAAAATAGTTTTTTATTTTATTTTTTTTTTAAACCCTTTTCGGCTACAGAGGCCATTTAGGGGTTATTTATTAATTATAAATTTTTAATATACAATGTACCGATGGCTACCGGGGGGCGTCCACACGAACAAAATAGTTAATCTACAAATCAAAGATAAGAACATTTTATGATTAAGATGTTGTTTTGCTTAGAAGAATTCTTGGGTGTAGTGATAGCGCTGAAATAACAAGTTTATAATTTCTTTAATAATTAACCGATTTGCACAAAGGAATGATTTCTGGAAAGCTAAAGAGTTACAGAATATCGTACATATATGTTTTTTGCATTCAGGGATGTTAAAAAAATTTTAGGGTTGTCTAAAGTTAAGAAAAACTGGAAAAATTAAATTTTTTTCAACTTTTAGCCTTGTTTTGTACCACTAAATCACTTCTGATTGGGCAGAATCTCTAGATTTTCTATGTATCTTAGCTACCTGTATATCTTTAAGAGAAAACATAAAAAAATCTAGAAAACTCAAAATAAGAGCCACTTTAGAGCAGAATTTCAATTAAAACGTTATATTCTCTATATCTCTAAAACTAGAGATATTCGAGCAAAACTGACATTTTTGGAAAAAGGACTTCGCATATACTCGGAGATCAGATCAAAATACCCCCGGTACCAAAATCACTGTTAGCCTGTGCAGAGGCGTACAGAGGTATTTGGGGGCCTGGGGCGGCACTAGAAGAAAGGGGGCCTTATATTGAATTTTGTTTTTGGGGGGAGGGGGTGCTCATCTTTAAATATCCCTCTCCTCCATACACAAAAATATTTTTAAAATACCGTATATCCCTGAACCCCAAGTCCCTGGGGCCTCTCAAAGAGAAATTTTCATTAAATTTTCTTTTTTTTTTAATCAAAATTTTCCCATTTTTACTTGACTCTGAGGGCCCCGGGGCCTCTCAAAGGGAAATATTTAATTTTTTTTTTTTATATATATATGAGGGCCTATGCCGGCTCGGGGCCTGGGGCGGACCTCCCCCAGCCCCCCCCCCTCGGTACGCCACTGAGCCCGTGTAATTTTTCCCAATTATGACAAAAAACTAACTCAAGGGTTGTTTTATTTAATTTTTCTATGCTTCCATCATGATCCCTCGATGAGGCTTATATTATCTTTTAACCTTTAAGCAAGGACCATTTTAGAATTTTTTCAAAATTTTCAAACTTTTTGAGAAAAATTAATTTAAATTTTTGATTTTGAAATTAAAAATTTTTTTTTATTACCACCCCAGGTGTGTTGTATATCATTGGAAAGGGTGTCTGAAAAGCTGTAAAATGACATCTCATTCTTCTCTCTATCTCATCTCTAAGAGATTTTAGAGCAATTTAAATAGATGTGGTTGGGTCGATTTTTTGCCATTTTTGACAAATTTAACCCGCCATATTTCTTAAACGAGTTGAGATATCAAGTTGAAATTGGGGCTTTTTCTTAGTCTCTATTGACTCTACCTATGACCCAAATTTCATACAAATCTGAGATGTTGAGGTTAAAAAGTGTATCGATTTGACGTGGAAAGAATGACTCGGGCCTGGAAAGCCCCATATTTTCTCAATTTTTCTTGGGGCAAAGATCTTTCTGGGGGGGGCCACGAGCCTTCTGGGGGGGGCCAGGCCCCCCGGGACCCCCCTAGTTACGCCCATGACCATCACTCAGTCACGAGCCACTCTAAGCTGGAGGAAAACAAAACACGTGGCTTGTTGAAGGCCGGAAGAATCGGCCGAAACGTCTTGTTTTCCCTGTTTTTTTTCTTGTTTTCTTGTTTTTTTTTTTTTTTTTTTTTTAAATGTCATATGTATATTTCTAGTAAGGACTGAAGATGGTTTTTAAATTAAAAAAACAGAAACGTCTCCGGTGATTGAATCTGCATACAGAGTCTATTTATTGGCTGTTCCTGCCCATAATTATCCATCTTTTTTTTTTCTTTATTTTGCCTTGGCTGTCTTTATTTCTTCATTATAAATTATACATTCGGCCACTTCACCTTGTTTTTTTACCCCAAAAGATATAGAGAATTTTATATGCGTCCTGCGGAGTGCATTTACAAACTGAACGATGCTTCAATTGTTTTAAAACTTTATTATTTCTAGAATTTCAATTGTATTATTCAAAGTTCTAAATCAGTGGTTCCCAACCTGGGGGCGATCGCCCCCAAGTGGGCGATTTGAGATATCAGGGGGGGCAATAAATAAGTAGGGGGGGGGGCGATGAGTATTCAAAGGGGGGAAAATTATTAGAGTTTACTAAAATTTAAAAGAACAAATCAAAGAGAAAAATCTCCTATTTACAGGATAGGATAGAAGTGGAAAAAATATTGTCATAAAAATTAAATAGCCTGAAGATAATTCCAATCTAGAATTGGAAACGTCATTTTTGTTTTCATTAAATAAAGTGAAAAAAAACCTTTTTTTTTTTTTTTTTCATAAAAATAAAATTATTATTAAATTTTTAAAGGTTACGCCAGAAAAGAAATCAGACAAAAATTTAATCTAATCTTTTAATTTCGATTGCCGACGTTTCGGACGCAAATCGCATCCTTCCTCAGGACAATCGGTAGTTAGTATTCCATCTGTATTTTACTAATTGTCCTGAGAAAGGATGCGATTTGCGTCCGAAACGTCGGTAATCGAAATTAAAAATTAGATTAAATTTTTGTCTGATTTCTTTCCTGGCTTCCATTTGAAAATTTCAACGTTTCAGTCATTTTTTCTGCAGGTGTTGTATTTTTTCACTTTGAAAAGAGAACGTTATCTGAGGAACTTGATTGATTCCCTTTGAAATAAAGTACTTTTGTGTTAAAAATTTTAAATCATGCAATGAAAATGAAAAGGGGGGCGACAGGTGATAGACAACATCCAGAAAGGGACGATGGGCCAAAAAAAGTTTGGGAACTACAGGTCTAAATATTTCTTTTTTACTTTTTCTTTAAATCCTGATCTTGTGGCTTGAGCGAATTTTTGATCATTGTTTTTTTTTCTTGTTTCTTTCGATGGAAATGCATGAACAAGTTGATTGTTAATGGGCATACATTTCTATTTTTTTTTCCTTTTGTTGTATTTGTTATTGTATTTAATTGTTATTGTATTTAATTTGTATTGTGTTTGTTTGGCCTAGCCACGGAGGGACTGATGCCTCTAAGCGGGTCGTAATAAATTTTATTTACCGAAGTTAGATGATTTGTGGTAATTCACTATAAATTTTTTTGTCTTTCTAGATTGCATCAATTTACAGACAAAATCTTCGAAATCAAATAGTAAATATTTAGAGAAAAAAATGTATTAGAACTACCAGACCATTTTCAATGAAGAATTTCAATGTTTTCTTAAATTAAAAAAAAAAATTTAATTCTCTATCATAAATCAAAATTGAGTCCTTCATCGTGTGATGACTCACCTGAGGAAGTAAAATTAAAATTAATATATTTATTTTTACTAATAATTATAAAGGAATTTGATCGTCGTCGGTTGCATAAAAATCGATATAAAAAAAAAAAAAAAAAAAAATTGTATTAAATTAGTCACTGTTAACGAGATGTTTTTATATCACTCTTTTAATTAATATGTGAAATTCCTGGCGTCGTTCACATTGCTTGATAGGCTATCATTTGGTGAAACGACACTTCGCCGTCAAGGGCACTTTTGGTCTACTCGCCTTAGGAGGTGGGTGACATTCGAGCAAAAAGAACGAACCTATTGCTGATTGATTTCCCCTCTTCTCTTTTTACTGATAGGATTACATCAGCGTCAACTATGACTAAGCAAAGAACAGTAATATCTAACTGTATCAATTAGAGCGTTCTTTTTTTCTTTTTTTTTTCAAGTGCAAGAGAGTTCAATGAGAAATATTTTTCAATAAATTCCTTAACCTTCGAAATTTTATTTATTGGATATTGTATTTATATATGTAGGTATATCAGAAGAGAATTCCAGGGTCGCCCAGATTCAAATTCCTTTATAATGAATCGTCCTCCTACTTTGTTGACCTTTTTAGTTCGATTTAATCCAACATCAGGGTAAGGGGCCAGCAGGTCATCACCTAAGTGACTCCTACCTCGCCCAAACAAACGAATGACGTCAATTTATACTTTCGTTTGAGTACTCAGAAAGATCTTTTTTTAATTATTATTATTTTGCTCTAGACCAGGGATGATGCAGCTAAAATTATTTTATTCGATTAATTCACACAGCTGACGTTCCGGTTCCGTGTTTGAACCATCCTCAGAGCTGGCGGAAAGTCATTATGAAAATGTGCATTTTATGTACCTCTTCATTTCATACTTTTATAATGACTTTTCGCCAGCTCTGAGGATGGTTCAAACACGGAACCGAAACGTCAGCTGTGTGAATTAATCTAATAAAGAAATAACCTTAGCTGCATCTCTCATTTTTACTCTCTTATTAACTTAACTTTAAAATGATCCGTATAGTTTATAAATAAATAAATTTAATGTCTTATGGCTGTGAAGATTTAATCAGGAAAACCGAAGGAACTTTGCAGCCAGGATATTAAATAAAAATTAAATAAAAGATTTTTTTATTTAATCTTCTGGCTGCAAAGATCCTATAGAAGAAGCTTTGCACCGTGACTGCCCCCCCCCGAGATTTGAAAAAAAAAAAACTTTTTTCGAAAGAAAATTTATTTTTAATGTAAAATTTTAAAAAATTAATACTTAAAAATTTGATTTGTATTTATATTCTGGCAAACAAGTACAGAATTGCGCCTTTAAATTACAGAAATTAAGAAAAATAGTGTGCTGTGCGACGAGTCACACCAGATTACCCCCCCCCGAGAAACCCCCCCGGATCCGCCCTTGGTCTGAACTCTCTTCTATAGGTATTACCATGGTCAATGCTCTGTCGAATTAAAATCAGTTTTCCCACCCAAAGCACGGAACACAAAAGGGAGGCATCGTCCCAGCATCTCTATGCTGTTATCTCTCAACTAATAGAACTAGTCAATTCCAATATTAAACACACATAAACGAGTAGATCTATCTATTTTTGGACCGCTGAAGAGGGCGTTATATTCCAAAGAAGACAAAACAATTTAAAAAAAAATTATCTTGATTTATTTTCAGAGTATTTTGGGTGCCACTATTAGTATGCGCAATTGGACTCTGATTCGCCAAAATTCCAATCTTCCTTTTGTCCTCCCGCGATTGAAACAAGCTTCCTGCGTCTATCTATCTCGGCCAAAACCCACAATCTTCAGACCTTCAAGTCTAATCTCAACAGACATCTTCTCAGTTCCCGCAAGTTGAGTCCCCCTTTTATGCTTCTCCTTTTGTTTTTATTTTCTTCCTGGCTGCATGTGACTACTGGTCATTATGTGGTCTTTGGACCTCATGCACCCATTCCAAAAAAAAAAAAAAAAATTAAATCCACCATAGAAATGACTATTAAAAGCAAATGTATTAAGACGGTTGACAACTAATCTCTGGCAGACTCGGCAAAATTTAGATAAAAAAATTATTACCAAGATTTGTCTCTTGAGAGGCTCAGGCCCTTAAGGTTCAGGGATAGTATAGTATTTTAAAAATATTTTTGTGGAGGGGGATATTTAAAAATGAGTTCGCCCCCGCCTCGAAAAATTCAATATACACCTCCTGGTACAAAATGGTATAGGCGCCCTCTTTAGTGACGCCCCAGGTTTATCTCTAAGCCTACTTGTCCACAGGCATATGCTGCCACGGTACGCCTCTGTTTAACCATGACAACATCCTCACTGATATGAAAAATTTGGTGTAAAAAATATGGTTCAAATCAACAGCCATAATTTTATCCAATAAAACAAACAAAAATTAAAATATACCTTTCAATATATAAGCAAATTTATTTTATTAGATACTATAAACTCGTGAGTATTAAAATAGAAAACATCACTTGATACACACCAGCGGCGAGAGTTCGAATCCACACGCTTGATGAATGTAGCGATTTGATTCTTCTTATGAACGTGACATTCAGTTTCCAAGAACAGCTTGTCTGAGAAATATATTTAATAACGAATTATTAAAATTACTGCGACATTTATATAAATAAAAAGAAATAAGAAATAGATTTTTATCAAATACAAATTTATGGTAGAAAATTTTAGGACAGACACTTACAAGAATAGAGAGAGAGAGAGAATATTCAAATTACTCATTAGCTATAAATACCATGAATGAGGCCGACTGCAACGACGAAGATGTCGACCACAAATTAATAATCCATTATCCAAAGGGCAATTCATTTAAAACATTGATGAAGCACTAATAATCACAAAATAAAAAAACTTTTAATTATAAAACGTGTAGTGAATGTATGGCGTGTAAAAAGCCAACTGACTCTTTTCGTTTTCGTTTCGCTTTTTAATTCGAAATATATGGGAAGATGGCGCAGCGCATTTTTTAAATCTGGTGTGATTGGCACACACTAATTTCAATAATTGAAAGTTGTGTATAGCATTTAGTTCTGGGTAGTATGGTATATTAAATCAGGGAGGTACATACCCATATATTATATTTTTAAACATCAGGCGCGAAAATTAAGACAAAAAATTTGTCTTTGTATATTTGGTCAGGGATTCAGAGATATATGGTACAAGTGTACTGACGGCGGCCTCGAGTGGTATAGCCCCTCATTTATAAAAACAGGGTTTATCGAAAATTTTCTTGAGAGTCCCGCCTGCAAAAATCGAAAATTAATGAAAATTTCTTCTGAGAAGTTTGACCCTTAAATTCGAGGATAAAAAGGTATTTTAAAATATTTTTGTACTCAAAAAAATTAATATGAGCGCTTTCTGCTGCTGTGCAGTACGTCTAGCCTCTCATCCGCTTCGGTACGCTTCTGACATGGTATTTTAAAAAATATTGTGTGCGGAGGGGGGACAACGAAGCGTTCTCCTCCGAAATATTCTGGTACATTTCAGGCCTCCAATGCTTTCAGAACGCCTCTGGGGCTACAATTTTTGTAATCCGAAGGTAAGAGCGCTGTGTGATAGTCCCACCAGATTTTTTTTACAAATATTTAATTCAGTAGTAAAATGGACTTCGAAAGAGACAGCAGTTGTGTGCGCTCTGTAATAAATAAACAAAGATGATTGAATTCAATATGGAAATAGATTAACATAAACTCCGGCAACGCTCTCGCCCCTGAGTCAACATTTATTTGCTTGCTGTGCGTTCATTCATCGGAAGCTGGATGCTTCACCTATCCAAAGCGGCTGTATTACTGGCTAATTTCTCTGCAGATCTTCATTCATCCGATGGCTTATTTTGCCGCTCCTCGACACCACTCGAAGTGCAGCCGCCAGTTTTCCAGCTGACGGCGTCCAGAAGAGGACTGGAACTTTTCAACAGTTTTCACTGTCTGATCAGTGACCGAAATGTCACCCGAAGATTTCTACCAACCACTTCCTACCTTTTTGTTTTATTGGCCATTTTTCAATGAATAAATTTGAAATTTTTTTAAATAAATATAATTTTTTTTTTGGCAGATAGATAGATATCTTCTACTACGCCCTCTCCGCTTGGAGACTTTCAAAAAATGTTGTCAGATCTGGAGAAATTGAGAAACGAATGGCATGGCATAGGGCACGTAAATACAGAAATAAATAGTTATCAGCGTTTCTTTATCCTGTCCTATTTAATATTAGTTTCTTTTTGATAAAGTCATACGTTGCAGTACATTTCGTTCATTTGCCAGGCCTAAATTAAATCCTCGCTAATTGAAAGTTCACAATTTTCAAAAAATTACTTTACATAATTTTATTAAATTGTTGAAAAAAGTACTTCTTTCGTCATTTTAGTAGGTCACGCAGATTGGGCCAAAGTGAAGCTAGGTGCCAAGGAAATTCGCATGCAGTTTCATAATAAATAATAAAATATTTAATTCTTTTTCTCGGCATCAGGCGAAATAAATAAAACATAAATAAATATTTCTATAATTTGCCAAGATTTGGCATAAACAAACAAAGAAAGAGATAGATTCTATGAAAGAAAGTGGGGATGAATAATAAAATCTAATCAATATTTAATAAAGTAAAAGTCATCGGAACGTACATAAAATATAGTTATTTATGATAAATCCCTCTTAAATATTTATTTGTTTTTTTTTGATATATATATATATTTCTATACTAGAATAATTATGAAAAAAGCCAAAATATATTAGAAAAAACTTTGATATTAATAAACAAGCTGTTTTATAAATGAAAAATAAAAGTATAAAATTTGACTTGTTTAATAATTAATTATTAATAATTTAAAAAATTTCGTTTTGCAGGGAAACGAAGCGTCAATCAATGCATTGCCAGTGGTTTGGAATTGATGACTGTGTTTATTTTGATTGGCAAGATAAATAATAAATAATCGATAAGACTTGACGCTTCAATGACGGAGTAATTCCCTATATAATGATTCGTTGTTACACCGATAGACAAGATC
>JAKCPI010018924.1:0-23077 GCA_023213315.1 Euborellia annulipes | reverse complement strand
CTTTTCTTATAGTAATAAATAATATCTTCTCTGTAATAGACATTATAGGGGAATTAATAAATATAAATGCAGGAATAGGAAAGGAGATTTCAACGAAATTGAAGCTTTTATAAATCGTCAGTTTAAAAAATCTGGTGCTTGTCACACCAGATTTTTTGTGTCGACATGTATTTAGTTTCCGACAGTACGGTTAAATTCGATTTTCAAGATGTACAATTTATAAGTATGGCAAAATATTTATATTTTGATACCATGGCAACCATTTCTCCTATTTTCCCATGAAGAACAAGAGCAAAAGTGGTCTTCAGGAGATTTCAATCACAAAAATGAGAATATACATTTTAAAGAGCATCTAAAAATAATTGATTTTTGAATTTAAAAAAAAATCGTTGGAGCGAATTTTGAGAAAATCGAAAAACACTGAAAAAATACATCAGTAAAGTACTAGTACCCTTTGGTCGATTTTGTTCAAAAGCTTCGTCTCACGTCCCATGGGGGTGCCTAACATAAATATAAAAATTTCAACTTGGTAATTCTTTTCGTTCTTGAGATATTTTGTTCACAGACAGACAGACAGACAGACAGACAGACCAATGTCGCGAAAAACCACTTTTTTGGATTCAGGGGACCTCAAAACGTGGATATCCATCAAAATCTCGACATCGAATTTTTGACATGAAACCAATACTTTCTCTCTCTCTATATATATTAACATATACGTAAATAGAGGTAAGAGAAAGTAAAAATTGGGTCTCTCAAATTCTCTCTGTCTCTAATAAAGGCAATTCAAATCTCTTTCTCTATATTACTAAATAAATTTGTTAACAAATTCAAACACAGGGCAGGAAATCAAACATATATTCCAATCAGAACGAATTTATATGCATTTACAGCACACAACTTTCGATTACCGAAGGTAATGCTGGTGCTTGTCACACCAGATTTTTTATATGTCGACATACTTATATTTAGTTTCCGCCGATATATTTGAAATCAAGTTGTAAAATTTAGCCCTTGGGGCTTGGTGCAAGGGTAGCGTGCTAACCTCGTATACCAAAAGTCGCGGTGGGTTCGGTCCCCAGGCAGTATAGATATATTTAAACATACGAGTATCGTTTAAAGCCTTAAATGGCCTAAGTTGCCGAAAAGACTGTGTGTATGTGTGTGAATGAGAACAAATTTTAAATAAAATCAGAGGCCTGCCTGGGGTCCGAATCTTCGACGTTCGGTATAGAAGGTAGGCACGCTACCAACTACACCAAGCCCGGGGCCCATGTTTAACTTGAATTCTATCTAATGTGGAGGCCTTACTGTCGGAAACTAAATATATATCGACACAAAAAATCTGGTGGGACAAGCAGAGCACACAACAGATTTTTTTAATAATAATACAGTTATATGAATTATTCATTATCTGAATGAATAGAAGTAAATATTTTAATTTATTTCCATTTTCACTGCTTGATTGAATCTAATTTGGACGAATCTTTACCACTTGCCATCCAAATTAGGGTATATATTCAAGGCTATAACTAGGGTGGGGTAAGTGGGCGATAGGACGTCAGGCGCTAAATATTCTTACCCTTAATATATAAAGATCAAGGACCAATAAGGCATATATTAATTCTTGTTCAAATGAAATCCAGCTATATTTACTCAATGTTCATTTATATATCAACTAGCCGTGTTGCCCGCCTTTGGAGGACTCTGCGCCTAGCTTCGATATTTAATCGTAAATAAATACAAAATTTTATTAAAATTGAAAAAAAAACTTTTTGAAAAAAGTTCAAAAAGTTTGAAAGGGTACTTACCCCCATGAAAGGGACTATCCTAGGACCATAACTATTTTAATTGAAAATAAACAAGATTATTATTGACTGATTTCATAAATAAAAAAGTAAAATTAAAATTTTTTTAAAATTTTATAGGCCTTCATAAGGTAGGCCTAATATTTACAATCCAGTTCAGATCGATCCCTACCCACCGAAAAAAATCTGGGTGTGCCACTGTGTATAAATCGAGAGATGGATGTTGTTACCTTCTTTAGGCTATCCAGGGTCAATGTTGTTCTTAATCTTGTCATAATAATTTTCCCTTTTTTTTTTGCTCCTTTATTAGATCTTGTTAATAATGCTTTTTCTTTATTATTGGATGTTATGTTTTTCCTGGGCGTTTTCTCTTTCCTGAAGACATGAACTTAGTTTATTAATATTATTTTTTTTTTTCCTTTTTTAAGAAATTAATTATCTTACATAAAATATAAAAGTAAAATCTAAATCTAATTAAGCCTATATTTTAGTTTCGTCATTTATTAATTGAAATAAATACACAGCCCCGGGGCCCTGGCAAAGTTCCGGCGAACCTGATTGTTATACTCTAAAATTATTTTCCCCGTTTGCTAGTTTATGAAAGTAAGTGGTTATTTGCAAGAGTTCGTTTTTTACTTTCCCGTATACAATTTAAAGAGAAAGTATTGTAATCGTCAAAAAATTCGACTTTGAGATCTTGATGTTTCTCCAAATGACGCTCCTGGCTGAAAATCCATTTTTGCCCCAAACTTTCGAGGATATAGTAGTCCTCTTAATCACTAGTATGTCTCAAAATCACAAACACGTAAAAATTGCTTAGTTTACACCCAATGGAAAATGTGTGTTTGACTTCTGCGAGCGCTTCAACTTTTTATTTACGAGTTCAAGATGAATAACTTGAGATGGTGAAATTTGTTTCCATCTGATATTTGAGTTACTGTATATTATAATCTTGCGTCATCTGACGGCGTAAATTCAAACTTGAATGTTGCCAACTTTTAAATGTTGCCTAGTATAAGGTAAAATAAAAATATGGCCTGACTGGTCGCACAGCACACAACTTTCAATTACTTTCGGTGATTGAAAGTTGTGTTCTGTGCTTGTCACACCAGATTTTTTGTTTCGTCATATATTTAGTTTCCGACGATATATTAGAATTCCAAATGTTTACCTCTAAACACTGAAAAGGCAGGGGAGAGAACCCGGAAAAGGGAAAAGAGCAACAGTCACCACAATCGTTGAGGTTAAGCGATGTCAAGCGCGGGAAAGCTCGGGATGGGATCCCAAGCAATCGGGGGAACGCCCCCGGACCTTTTTTTTTTAATTCTAAAAAAAAAAATTAATAATATAAGCGTACCAGATTCCGTTATAAACCTTCTTTTCCGGAGAGGGGAGAGAGAGAGGAGGGTTGAGTAGTGAGGAAAATTTAAAATTTTAAGTCAGTGAGGGAAATTTAAAACTTTAAAATTTTTCAATTTCTCGGCGAAGGCATGAGCGAAAATAAATTTTATGCATTTGCTCGCCGAAGGTGCAAGGGGGTCCAGAGGGCATAGCCCCCTGCCAAGTGGAAAGCCCGCCTTCTAACCCCTAATAGACGAAAAGGTTAAAAAAAGCAATTTTAGCGATTTGGGAATTCTTGATAATCTCAACATTTTTCATTTATAATTATCCATTTTTAGTTATTAATTGGATGGGATAGGAACTGAGGGCCGATTAAGAAATCAATATTTATATTATTTTCTAAATATTCCAAAGCACTATATTATAACTACTTTATTTAATAGAAGGTAAAATAAATCTTTGGTTATCAGCATAATACCATTGGAAAAATAATTTTCCGAGAAGGGGGGAGGAGGGAGACTGCATGTAAAAAAATTGATGTATACTGGGGGTGGGGAAAAAAATCAAGAAATAACGAAATTCATAGAATAAGCATATACTGTAGCTAAGAAAAGAATGGTAGAATGTTGGATTTATATGGAATGGAATACTTACGAAATGTGGTGGCCAAAAAAAAGGATGTGGACAATCGAGGAAAACTTTAAAACTAAGTATCCAGGAGTCATTTTCAAGTTAAGGATTACAGGAAGATGCAGACCAGAGGACAAAATACTTGATTTCTTGGGTGCAGGATTGACTGAAAACAATATATTTAGATTAGAAAAAAGAATATATAGGCCTAGTTAGTATAAAAACAGAAATAGAATTAAAAATAAAATATTTTCTTATCTGATTAATAAATTGGTACCTGTCTAACTAGGGAACCCTACTAGTTAGTGGTTCACTAATTTTTTTTATTCTCATAAGATTGTAGTGCGATGCGCTTCGTAAAAATACTCAAAAAATTCGACTTTGAAGATTTCCGAGGTCTATAAGTTCAAATAATTTGGACACATTTTGCCCGTTAACTTATTGTTAAATAAGACGAGTCGTTTCAAATATTTTCATATTTGAAATTGGACGTGCAATGACAAGTTAGCCACTTGACGAAAAGGTTACAGGATAGGCCTGAAAATGTGTCCAAATTATTCGAACTAAGAAATCTTCAAAGTCGACTTTCTCGAGTGTTTTTGAGAAGCGCATCGTACTGCTTTAGGAAATTGATGTCCAGTAAAAAATTGATGACCCACTAACCGGGGAGTCCCCTTCAAAATAAAAATGAACAATTTGTTATAAAAAGTAGTAAGTTTACGCTAATTATAAACATTATCAGATATTAATTATTTCTATTAGATTTACAAAATATCTAGACTCCTCCCATTTTCGATTGGTGACTGGGTCGGAAAATATTGCTTCTTATGTAGCTTTATCAAGGAGAATAATGAATAAGGTACAATTTATATCGTTTTTAGGACGGTTTTAAACGGAAGAATAAGGAATACAATATATAATATCAATGTATGAAACCATTTTATATACTTTTATTATTTCAAAATTAATTTTTTATAATAAACTTTAACAATTAATATTTTTAACTTGGTTATGAGATCCTGAATTTTTATATTTATTTAATAAATAAAATAATACCTTTTTTCCCCAATCACCTTTTAAAAGGAAAAAATTTTCTATTAAGTCAAATATTTTATAATTTCTTTGAATATTTAATTTTGGTGAATCTTTATTCTTATGCATCACATAAGAATGGATTCATATTTTTTAAATTATTTTTTAAGTCCTTGACCTTTCACTTTAATTTAAATTAATAAAGTGAGAGGGAAGATTATTTTATTTATAATAAAAAGTAAAATATTATTTACATTTATCCTTAAAATTTACTTATATACATAGGCGCCGGAACTGGGGGGGGCAAGGGTACATTGCCCCCCTGGCATCCTACAGGGGGGGGGGGGCAGAGGGGGGGCAAAATTTCTTTTTTATTTCATTTATTTTTAAAAATGATATATTTTTACTTTTGAAAAATCAAATCTTCTAAATTAAAAAAAATTAAAAGAGTAAAAAATTCATTTTTTTTCCAAATTTTTTCCAAAAATTTTTGATAAAATCACTACCAAATTTTTTAAAATTTTAATTTTATTAAAATTGTGATTTTATTTAAAATTTTTAAAGTTTTATAGTAGATTTGTTTTCGTTTTATACTATTTAAACACATTAAATTATTTTAATTTTCTAAAAAAAAATTTTTTGCCCCCCCCCCCCCCTGATTCAAATTTGTTCCGGCGCCCCTGCTTATATATATTAATATATACATATCTTTCGATTGGTTTAATAGTTAACCGTGCACGAAGAGTGGGTTATTTGTTATTTATTTTATTTATATTTTTTTGTTTTTTGTATCAAATTTACTTTTCCAAAAATATCTTGAATCCTAAAAGATTTGGGTTCAATATAAGAGGTGGGATGGGAAGCACTAATTTGGAAACATTCGATTTTTAAATTAAAATTTTCAATTTATTTTCTTTTATAAGAAATAAAAAAAAAATATTCCTGATTTAAACAACTCTTTTTTTGGCACGGTTTGTTCTAAACTATCCCTAGCCAATAATTAACACTATCATTCTATCCTTTGTTTAATTGAATCAACTAATTGTGTTAATTAAACTATAGAGAGACGATTAACTTTCTCAGATATTTTTACAAAACGGCACGGATTCCAAAAGTACTAGGAATTTCGGATCCAATGGAGAGGCCAAATATAACATTTTTCTATTTTAAAGTGTGGTTTATTATTTATTAATATTATTTTTATATTTGATTGTTTTAATTTTTATATTTCGATATTTTATCTTGTTTTTACAATATTCTTTGGTTTATTAGTTTGGAAGTTGACATGTCCCTTTCTGAATTTGCCACTACTTGATTAATTCATAATTTTATATCTTTGATTTTTTTGTTTTTTTCAAAAAAAAAAGCATTGTAAAGAAATAATTATTCTTGGGCTATTTTCTTTTAACGTAAGAAAGGAGCCTGTACTAAGAGTGGGTTGTTTGATATTTATGATTTAAAACTCAGTGGCGTCATTTCAACTTTTTCTTGGGGGGGGGGGGGGGGGGGAGCAAATTTTTTCTTGGGGGAGCAAACATTTTTTTTCTTAAAATTTACTTACAAATGGGTCCTCAAATTTGGCCAAAACATATTTAATTTAATTAATTGTTTAATTTTGTACAGTTTGTATACTCGTAGATGTATTTTGGAGTATTTTATTTAGAATAATATAAAATTTTATAAAAATCAGAGCCCCTCTCCCCCCCCTAAAATGACGCCTATGTTAGCACTCGGTTAGTTGTGCTGGATCTGTGACATCCACTAGCTTCATATATAACCGAATAGTGCTAGTTCTTTGGAGTGGGAGAATACCATCACAGTATGGATGTACCATCTCAGTAGGAGGTATTTTCCTAGCTTGACCGGCGACACATTTTAATGTTGTTTTGACTTTTCGAAATGTGACATACTCTTAATTAGAAGAAAAATTTTTCTTTACTGTTTCTTATGCCAAAAATTATCACCAGCCCAGGACTTCTGATTATTTTTTTAAAGATATTTTTCTGCTTTTTTTAAGAGAAACACAAGAAAGAAAAATTGAATTTTTGAATTAATATTAATTTTATAAAATAAAGAAAATGCGACGGTTTTTAATTTGTTTAGAAAGTAAAAGAATAAATTTATTTTTTGACTTTCACTATTAAAGATTATCACTAATATTATAAATATCAAGGTGTATTTAAATTAATTTTTTTATACTTGGACGGACCGATATAAATTTTGAATAAAAAATGAACTACTTTCTAGTAGTGTAGAAAAATGTATCAAATTCATTTTTTTCGACATATTAAAGAATAAATGGACGGAAATATAAACAATTAAGATCAAAAGATCGACAATTTTTTCTTTTACTCTTTTTAATCAGTTATTTATTCTTTTACTAATACTAGGAATGATTGAGTCTCAAAGAGAAAAAATGCCCGTCAATCTCTTACCCTGTATAATTTTTCATTTTTTTTTATTTTTATTTATTAGACCGCAGGGGGTGGAGGCTGGTTCTCTCTGTTATCATCGGAGTGCATCGCCTTTTTGACTGTCTGCTGGATTATCGTATTTTCCCTTCTCTTGGCCTGTTCTGCTTCCATTTGCAAGAGTCCTTGTCGTGCTGCAGCTGCGAAACGCTGACTCAAAGCTGCCTGGGTGCAACCCACTCGGGGAATATGTCCTGTATAACCGGCAATCGGGGGCCGGTCCGATGAGATTGAACATTCTGTAAAATGTGGATTACTATTAGTAATTCATATCAAAAGGTAAATTAAAAAAGTAAAATAAATCTCATTTGGAGTAAAAAAGTTTATATTTTAGATGAAGCTCAAGAACCTTTTTCATAATATTCAAAAGAATTTCGACTAAAAGATTCATTAAAAGTCGAAAAGTTTTTAATAAAACTTTTTTTGACCCTAGACAATGTTTTGTCCACTTGCTGTAGGACTTCTTCGGTGGTTGGAACAGTGACGGCGCTACAGGGGGCTAGGGGGGCATGCGCCCCCCCGGCAAGGATCTCTGCCCCCCTTGGATGCCCCCCCAATCAGCTCGAAAACCAAATAAAGTAATTTCTAAAATTATTCACTTTTCCTTAAAAAAAAGTAATTTAAGTTTTAAGTTTTAAGCTTTTTATTTCAAGAAAGTTTTTTTTTTTTATTCTTTATTTTAATAAATAAATTTAGTTACTCTCAAGTTTGTTTCAAGTAAATATCTTTTGTGCCATTATAATGTCATCGAAAAGAAAAAAAATATCCGATAACTTTACCTATGGAATTGAAATAAATAGAGACGGAGTCTAAATGGCATTCGATGCCGAAAAAGACCTAAATTAAAAAAAAAAACTTTATTGAGCCCCCAATCTAAAAAAAAAAAATTTCTTCTTTGAGTACAAATGTAAATCCACCAGCAATGAATCAAGCTCAAGTGATTCAGAAGAAATTGATACTGATTTCGAGAAATTCTGCGCATAGCCAATATCTTTCAGAAAAATTTCTGGGCTTTCATATTTCTCAGGAGATATTGAGGAATCCTGCCAACCAAAACTGAAAATATTTCCCTCTACGTGCTGGTGGTGTGACATTATTTAGATACTCTTTAAAATGTATATTGCCCTTGGAATCTTTTGAAGCACACTTTACGTATGTACTTTATAGGAAAGATAGGAGAAATGGTTGCCATAGTAACATTTTCTCATGTTTATAAATTTTACATCTTGAATTCGAATTCTAATGTTCTGTACTGTTGGAAACTAAATACGCCTATGTAGACTAGAGTCCGACCGAAACAAGATTTTCAGCCGAAACCGAATTTTGGCTTCAATTTTAGTTTCGACCGAAATCGAAACTTGTTTTAAACTTTTTCTTAAAATTTCCCATACAAAATTCATCTTTTTTTTTTTTTAGTAAAATTTCCAATTTTTGCTCTTGCGAAAATCATTTGATCTTTTTTTATAAGTGCGAATTTCACTCGACGTTTTTTTTTTTTTTTAGTATACGAGCATAATCCCATCTTTTCAAACTCAGGTTTCGGGCAGGACGAAGTTGCGGCTGAAATTTGGTCGAAACTGGCCGAATCCGAAACTTCTGTCGGTTCCTAAGGTCACACAAAAAAATCTGGTGCCACGATCACACCAGATTTTTTGTTTCTCTGTTGATGTAGCCTATATATTTATTGACTGCCCCCCCCCTGATGATGAGTTTGCCCCACCCCTGCCCCCCCCACTGAGAATAAGCTAGCGCCGTCACTGGGTTGGAATCATAGAGAGTCATATTATAAAAAAAACTAGACAGTTCTCTTGACAAAAATTAATATTGGTAGAAACAGCCAGAGAAATAATAATAAGAGGTAATAGGTTTACTCGTTTTTTAAAATTTGTAGATGGATTTTCAGATTAGAAATAATTCGTTAAAAAATTATTATCTTTTGTATGTTTTTTACGATGTTAATTATGTATTAGATGATGGTTTATCTCTGACCGGAACTGTTAGTTGCAATACAGTTGTCTAGTTTAAAAATAAAAATCCTCGGGGTTTTTGTCCCCTCCCCCCAAGTTAGCACAGGGCCCTCAAGGTCGAAAACTTAGGTTAGACCTTCTAGAGTACCCTCAAATATCCTGTAAAAAATTTTACAAGCAAATGGGGGGCTCAACACATTATTAATTAATAAATATTGTCTATATGCCCGGGTCACAGGCCCGGGTGTTCATATTATTTTGTCTATCCCCTGGATAAATACTGCTTATTCTGCAGTCGTTTTCAAGTACTGAACACTTGCTCTCAGGTGAACTAACCTCTAAGGGACCGTTACGTGCACTTGTTTCTTTTTACTTTAATCTACGTTCCTGGAATCCCACTCCCCCCCCCCCTTATCTGACTGAGATAATGCTGAATAGAGCAATCTTTTGTTAACTTAAGTTATTACAATAGGTTAACTGTGATAACATCTCTTTGGTCTTTCTCACTTTGTTATTCATATTAATTGGAGCGTTTTACAAATTATCATTAATAAATTGCACATAAAGGTGGCGAACTGTTTGTATTACTTGAGTGATTTAGATAAGTCCGTTTACTAGCCGAAAGCATGTACAAAATTATTCAAAATAAATGGTTGGACTAAGCCGAGCGCACAACTTTGCCCACCCACTAATCAAAGGAATAACGAAAAAAGTTTATTATGTAAGAAAAAATTTGACCTCTCCCCCCTAGAGCTGGGGCCAACCTTATACTTACTCATTTACTTTTAAAGCAAAGCAAAACATGGAGTTTTCTAGAATGTATTTATACTATCAGAATAAAACGATCGATTTCTTACGGTTATAGGGCTGAGTTGCTGCGACTCTTTCGCGTTCATATTGCTTGAGAGCCTGGTGCACTTCGTCCTTGGTCCGGAGTGGAGTCATATTTGTGGCTGCAGTGCCTTGTGGAATGCACCCTGTACCCATCTTTTTAACTCTTTCCATGCGTGCTGCACAATCACGCCGGAATTCGCCGAGGCTAGCGTCTGCCGCTCGCCGATATGTCTCTCCATATCGGAAATTCAATCCCGGAATACAACCTGAAATAATATTTTCTAATAAATTTCAACATATTTTTTTTTTTAATTCTAATTAAGATTTTGATATCTTTTTTGAAATTTCATTAAATATAAAAATTGACTAGTTAAGGCTTTGTTTAGAATAGAACTTTATTTTCAAAATTCCTACTGGATGAAGCGATATTCAGGGATCAGACAAACGGACATTTTTCTTCTTCTTTCTTCACCTTTATTATTCGAGGGGTGCGGGGTCGGCGGACCTCACTCTACCTCTCCACTCCACTCTATTCAGACAGACGGACATTAGAGAATTATACCATTATATATAGTCATTTATATTTTTTTTTATTTATTAATATTATTATCATGTGTGTTTATTTTAAATCGACCTTTTTTATCACAATCTTTAAAATTAAGAAATTCAAAAAGTTAAGTTCATTCAAAAATTTTTTAGTTAAGAGATAAGAATGCAGGATTATTTAAAACAATTATTGAATTAAATAATTTAAAATATTTTGAAAGAGTTTTGATAAACAAACCATTGTATTGAAAAGAATGTAACAATTCTGATAAGTTACAAAAACAATCAATGATTAATGTAAACAATATATGAAGATTTGCAGCTCTTTTCTAACGCTACGTTCGGTGCGACTCTCACGACTATCGTTGAACGATTATAGTTCAACGAGGAGGCTCATGGCTAATCGGATGTGGATTACGAATCTAGAGTTGCTATACAACTCGGGATCAAATTCCACTTGCCGTGAAAAGTTGAGACAGTTGAGTAGACATAAAATATTATTACTGAAATGCCTTTTTGAGATTTGATTTGATTTGATTTGATTTATTAAATTATATTGGGCAGGGCTGATTAGCCCCATTAGCCCTTATGAAAATAATACATGATATATATAAATATAGATTATTATAAACAGGTACATAAAAAGTTTTTAAAAAAATATATGGTAATTGGTACATAGACTTATTCTTAAAGTTTTTACACAAACATTTCTCTCTTACTTGTTAGTAGAAAGGAACTGCGCATTTCTGTTCTGAGCGTCCCGTACTAGTCATCCGCGAAGCGGCCGGCCTATGAGGCCAGATCTGACCATACCAGAGAAACCCGAAAGGGACCTGGAGCGCCTAACACCAAGCGGAAGGCCATTCCAAAGTCTAACCGCCTCCACCTGGAATGACCCTCCGTATATGCACGTCCTGTGCTTCGGGAACTTAAGTGTCAGAATATTTACCTTGGACCCCAGAAACTCAAAATAGCCCCTCAAATAATCAGGGCATTCTCCCCTCAACACCCTCCAGGTTAACCTCAGGCAGGCAAACTCCCTCATCTCACGAACCCTCAGCCATCCGAGACTCTCAAAACAAGGGACACGTCGAATCTCTCGGAGATGGAGATGATGAAACACTTCTCCATACTTATGGGAGAAAAAGAGCAAAAAACCACAGTGTCTTCATTCCTTAGATCAAACATACGTAATCTTTAGGGTAAATAGAATTAAAGTAGATGAAATTAAGTATGCTGGAGCGATTCAATAAGGTTATGGAAAAAATAAACCAGCAAGTGCTTTCCACATAAAAATAATTTACTCAGCATGCTCGTTTATTTTCTCAGGAACCTTATTAAATATAATAGAATTATTTTAAACTTGAAATAAAAAGGGATTTATTCCCTTTTATTTAATGACCTGTATACCCGAGAATATATCCAGCAGGCGGTCGATATAATCTATTGGTTGCGTTTTTCATTGGAGCATTACTCTGTTCCTTGGAGATCAGCGAGACCGGATTTCTTGAATATGGTTGGATTCGATGCCCGCTATTGATCTCCTTAAAAGATAAATTAAAAACCGTATTAGTAAGAGAATAGAAATTAATAATTTTATCAATTTTGTAATCAATACCTGGAGAATTTCTTTAGTGCTGGCTCCATAGCGTTTTCCGACGCGAAATTTCAAAGTAGGGCAATGACCAGTGTACCTTAAACAAAAATTAATTTTGAGTATCAAATAAAAAGGACTAGTTGCTAATTGATTTGAAAATATATTATCTTATATAAAAATTTTTTTAGCTAGATAAAGATAAAGATGAAATTTTTTTCAACCAACGCTCAAATAGTTGATTAGCCAGTCAATATATCGTTTAGGCTGAACGCACACCAATTGAGTAAAAAAGTTTTCGGACAAAAACGTTTTGACCTAGGGTAAAACATTTTGCTCAAAGCCACCGATAGAGCAAAAAATTTTTCGGACAAAAAGTTTTGTCCAAGGGTAAAACGTTTTGCTCAAAGCAAACGCACACCGATTGAGCAAATCGCTCAATGGCAAAACATTTTGTTCAATGGCAACGCACACCGATTCAGTAAAAATGTTTTCGGACAAAATGTTTTGTCCAAGAGCAATCAACGCACACCGATTGAGCAAAACATTCAATGGTAAACAAGGGCGGATCCAGAGGTGTTTCTCGGGGGGGGGGGGGGTAATCTGGTGTGACTCGTCGCACAGCACACTATTTTTTTTTAATTTCGGTAATTTAAAAGCGCATTCTGTACTTGTTTGCCAGAATATAAATACACATCAAATTTTTAAGTATTAATTTTAAAAATTTTACATTAAAAATAAATTTTTTTGCGAAAAAAAGGTATTTTTTCGAACCCCGGGGGGGGGGTAATTACCCCCTTTACCCCCCTCTTGTATCCGCCCTTGATGGTAAAACATTTTGTTCAATGATGTCGAATCATGCTCACTTGTGTTTTGCCTCCTCGGTGTGCGTTGAAAACGTTTTTGCTCAATTGGTGTGCGTTCAGCCTTAATAAAGATAACAAATTTGCTAGATGGGTTTGTGCGGCAAAATAAAATTTTTTTATTGATTCTTGGATGGGGAGGGGTTAAGTTCCCCCTCTCCCTGTCCAAATGAATAAAAATTTTAAATATAAATATTTTTTACTAATTGATTAAATCTTCAAAAGCTTTTAAAAAACTAAAACCCTTTGAATCACGATAATGATCCTATTCAATAAAGATAGATATCTATATTATCTTTTAGAGAAAGATTTATTTTCTCCTTGACATTTTTATTTCAAAGGGCGAAATTGAGATGTCTTTAAATCCATATTTAGAGGTGCCAATGACAAGTCAACTTTTCCAATCCTAATTTAGGTCAATTTTCATTTTAAATTTCCAAGTTCATAGTTGAGTAGATGTAGAGGTCTCGGAAAGGATATTGCCTGAAAGCCTGAAAGCTTCATTGAACATAATTCTTTATATTCATTTGAAAGGAAACACAAATTTACGTTAGATACCTTTATGCCTGTCAATTTATTAAATATATAAAACTATATGAAGTATTCAAATCGAAATAAACGATTCCACAATAAATTCAAGTAAAAAAATTTAACAAGCGTCAAAGGCCACAAAATGATTTTTATGAAACATTTGTTTTTGTCCTAAATCTGTTTATATTGTGGGTTGACAGGGTGTTTTAGGGGTATATTATGTTAATGAGAGCAAGTTTAATTTATTTTATTTATTTAAAATGTAACTTTTAGGGACTTGACTACAAATCCTCTAAGAGAATCACGGATGTCCTTTTGTGATAAGATAATAATCTTCTTTCAAGATGATCCGACACCATTCGGCGGTGGCACACTACAAGTAGAGATTCTAAAAAAATATTTTTTCGTGGGAACCCTACAGCTGGAGCATGACAGATTAATTTTGGTTTGTGAATTTAATTTATAATATAATTTAAATATTGCGAATTATTATTATTTTCCAAATTCTGGAGCCACGAAAACCGGCGGAATGTGATAATATCAAAAAGCAGCAGAATGAATGGGAAAATAATTTTTGTATCTATTTTTGCCAGCATTTATACGGCATAAACTAACTTGCTTGAGGGAGAATCACATATGGTAGGGATCAATACATGAAATAAAAAACTTTTCACTTCATCCCCTCCTTCAGACGAATTTATTGTTTGCTAACATTTTATTTATCGAAGAAGCCTTTTTCTTCACTTTTAATTCTTATTCAAGATGAAAAGAGATAAATTATATAATACGGAATTATACACTGAGAAAAATTAGTTTTTTTTTTTTTTTTTTTTTGTATTTTTTTAAACACAAAATAATTTTGCAAAAAAAAAAAATCTGATTTGAGCATGGTGAAGAATTGATTGAGAAAGAAAAACAATTGGATTATTGTAGTCAAAAATGTATTTAGGTGGACTTTACTATTTTACAGGGTGACTCCTTATTCATGGTACAGTACAAACTGTGAGGTCTGGTACAGTACAGTATAACAATCACTCTTTGTATAGGAATGTAAAGGCAAAAAGTACAAACACAAGGAAAAAATGAAGGTGACGGAGGACTTTTGCTCATACATTTCTTAAGAAAAAGTGATTGTTACAGTGCTCTGTACAACCCCTCACAGTTTGTACCATTTCACCCAGTAGATTAGAACCAGGGATGTAGCTAGAAATAGTTTTTGGAAGGGGTCTTGGATTCTACCGCTCGCTCTCAAAATATTTTTCTATTTTCTAACAGTGTTTAAAATTGTAACACTATATTTCTCAATATATTGTTTTTACTTATTTATTTTTTAAGATTTAGGGAGGAGAGGGCAAGGGCGGATCCAGAGGTGTTTCTCGGGGGGGGGGGGGGTAATCTGGTGTGACTCGTCGCACAGCACACTATTTTTTTTTAATTTCGGTAATTTAAAAGCGCATTCTATACTTCTTTGCCAGAATATAAATACACATCAAATTTTTAAGTATTAATGTTAAAAATTTTACATTAAAAATAAATTTTTTTGCGAAAAAAAGGTATTTTTTTCGAATCTCGGGGGGGGGGGGGGGTAATTACCCCCTTTACCCCCCCCCTTGTATCCGCCCTTGGGAGAGGGGTTGAACTCCCAACCATTTCTAAAAGATAAAAAAAATTTTACTCTTTGTATGTAGCCTAATCAAATTGAATCCACAATATTGCAAATTTGAAACCCATCATATCTCCTATAGAAACAGACCGAAGTTTCTGTTTCGGTTATGGTTTCGGCCAGAAATCCTGGTTTCGGTTTCGACCAAAAACCAGTAGAAAGTTTCGGCGGACCGAAATCTGAATTTGAAAAAGATTGGATGAGACTCGCTCACAAAGAAAAAAAAAAAAACGTAAAAAAAAAAGCTTAACTAAATGAATTTTGGTTACGGTTTCGGCCGAAACTAAGATTGAGACCGAAATTCGGTTAGAGTTTCGGCTGAAAATCTTGTTTCGGTCGGATCCTAATTACCTTCAACGGGAAAATAATAGGCTTAGTAGATTTAGGCATATTTAAACGGAATAAGGAAGGGATGAGAGAGTGAGAGGGATGTTAGTAAGTAATTTGGTGCACTCGGTGACTGGCACGGCCAATTCACTCTCTCACTCACTCATTGAAGGTATCATACATAGAGAGGTATTAAATAGGCTAAGGCTGACGGAGAGAGAAACGAGAGTTTTCGTGCGCAATTCCATTCAATCTATCTATAGACTAAAAACCCGACGCCAACTCGTTAATTATATTTGAAAATCACATGGAAATGCTTATCGAAAAAATGAGATAAACATTACTATTTATTAAAGATTACCTATGAAATGAACTAAGTCAAGATATGTCGCTGCCTCTATTTAAGGCGTATTTTCCCTTTTAAAGATTAAAAAATGCGTTTAAAAGAATGAAGTCCCTCATCTCTAAATAAATATCGAACTTAAACTACAATTATTTGAGATGTAACTTCTATTTCTTTAAATGGGAGGAGTTAAAGCATTAAAATATTCATTCATTCTTTTTACTTTCTCGTATAGAGAAAGTTATGTAATCGTAAAAAAATTCGACTTCGAGATTTTGATGTTTCTCCACGTTTTAGACCTCCCTGAGTCCAAAAAAACCATTTTTGGCATTATGTGTGTGTGTGTGTGTGTGTGTGTGTGTGTGTGTGTGTGTGTGTGTGTGAACACGATTGCTTAAAAACCAAAGCAGCTAGATCGATGAAATTTGGTATATGCTCCTTACACTAAAATTGTAAATTTCTATCAACTTTTGGAGTAAATACGTCACTTGGAAGTAGTACTTTACTTAAAAAGTTTTTCCAAAATTTTGAAATTTTCAATTTCTTTGTTATATTATGATAAAATACTCTATTTTAAAAAGTTTTTATTCTTTGACATTTTTTCGAAAACTGAATAGTTTTTGAAATAATCAAAGAAGAAATAGAAAATTTTCGTTAATTTTGATAAAAAATCAAAACAAAATCATACAGGTGTCATTAAAAAAAAGGGTAAATATAAACAAATGAATTTGTGAAACAAATGAATTTGTTTATATTTACCCTTTTTTTAATGACACCTGTATGATTTTGTTTTGATTTTTTATCAAAATTAACGAAAATTTTCTATTTCTTCTTTTGATTATTTCAAAAACTATTCAGTTTTCGAAAAAATGTCAAAGAATAAAAACTTTTTAAAATAGAGTATTTTATCATAATATAACAAAGAAATTGAAAATTTCAAAATTTTGGAAAAACTTTTTAAGTAAAGTACTACTTCCAAGTGACGTATTTACTCCAAAAGTTGATAGAAATCTACAATTTTAGTGTAAGGAGCATATACCAAATTTCATCGATCTAGCTGCTTTGGTTTTTAAGCCATCGTGTTCACACACACACACCCAGACGTAATTCCAAAAGAATATACGAGAAAGTCTCGGGGAAGTCAATCCCCATATTTTTTCAAAATTTAGTAGTGCATTCATTGGTACTTTACAGTGGCTTACGGAAAGGAGTGAATTAAATATATGCACCTTATATAATCGTTGTTATTTTTAAGTACGTTTCTTAATGATTTTTGCTTTTTCCTCATCTTAAAGTTTTTATTTTCTATAGTGAAATATTTATTTTTCCAATTTTAAATTTACTATAATCAAAGTTTATTCCCTTTATTTATTCCACCTCATGGCCAATAAATTATTCAACTCTATTTGAGATGCCTCCTCCTGAGGGAGGAAACGGGAACCCACCTCAGTATTATTCCCATGAAAGTTACTCCTCAGAGTAACCACAACGTGTCAGATCTGACACTAATGATTGATTGCGATGACTCTTTGGTCGGGAACCTCTACATCTTGTAAAAGAGGCGTTACTTCTACATCTCCACTATGGCCCAGGGGTTTATAGGTCATTTGGAACAAACATTTTACACATAAGAGGCTAGAAAAATGAGAGACCCAGCTAGAGTACATAAATCATTTATGTACCTGGTCATCGTATACTGTGAATATATTTATTATATAATGGTTTGACTCAACTATGTATTAAATCCACTGTGACACTTTCATAATGACTTCGCCAGCTCTGAAGATGGTTCAAATGCGGAACCGAAACGTCAGCTATGTGAATTAAATAAATAAAAGAAAAAACTCTAGCTGCGTCTCTCATTTTGCTACCCTCATGAGTAAAATGATTGTTTCAAATGCCCTATAAACCCCTGGGCCATAACTAAGAGGTAGAAATAACGCCTCTTTTGCAAGATGTCAGACGTTCCCGACCAAAGAGACAAAAATTTATTTTAATTGAAATAAATAAGAACCGGATTGTTTTAAATGGCCACAAATGTCGAAAAATACCTTAAAATATTCCCAAAGATAAAAATTTGGTCAAAGGAAAGGCAGAAAAAGTAATATCTTTTTTTTTTAATCTTCTTTTCGAGTCACTGATCATGCTTATCAGGCCAATAGCTGTCAAACTCATATCTTAAAACATAGTGTAAAAAAAATTCTTAATCACTCGATGATCTATTGCTTTTTGGTCTAAAGTACATTGGCAGTTTGACACCCATTGTCCTTTTGATGAGCAAGATCAGTGACTCGAAACGTCGGAAATACGAAAAAAAACTGCATTTTTTTTGTTTTCTCTTTGAATGCTACTTTCTTTCACGAAATTGACAACTAAAAAACAAAGATATAAAATAATTTTAATAAGGCAAAAAACGATTATAAATTTATTAAAAAAAAAAAAAAAAATTAACAAGACTATAAGATAATATAAAATAGCCCTCACAATGGAATTGCCTACTGATGTGGACAAAGTTTTTTTTTTTTTTTTTCAAATTTTCGCTTTTGATTGAAATTTTTTTGCAATTTTTCTTTTGTAAATTTTTATTTGGATTTTATTTTTACAAATTTATTTGTGTTTGGAAGCTGGAACATTTTTCGTTTAAATATGAAATTTACCCAATAAAATTTGGGTGGAGTATTCAAGTCATGGGCGTACCCAGCGAGGGGCAGGGGGAGGGCAGCTGCCCCCCTAGAAGCAACAAAAAAAAAAATTAAATGTTTATAAAGTGATGAAACGAAACAAAATTGGTGGTTGGCGACGGGGAATGATTCTTTTTGTTAGGACTCGAGGGTTTTTAGGCCTTTAATTCGAAGGCTTTACCCCTCTATATAAAAAATAGCTATGTCACAATCTGGACGACCATGATCTGCCCCCCTGGACGACCATGATCTGACCATGCCCCCCCTAGATTTGATCCTGGGTACGCCCATGATTCAAGTTGGAATTTAATTTGCAAATCCCCAATCGTGAATTACTATTTATTTTTACAGGTCTTTAATATTATTGCATTATACTCTATATTAAATAAATATTCAAGTTAAGGATCTCAAAAAGAATGTAAATTCAATTAATAAACATAGGAAGTATATGGTTGCTAAAATCAATAAAATGAATTAAAAGAAAATTCTTGAGTTGACAAAAAAAGAACATTATTTTATGTATAAAATTGTTTAATTTCTAAATATAAAGTTGATGAAATTAAATAAATATTTACTTTTTCTATAAGAGGGCCCAAAGTCTTGCGTCTTATATTATGAAATCTATGATAATGAAGATTTTGTATAATTATCGTATCATCCCACCTTCAAGGATATCAAGGCAATTTAATATCACTAAATAGATAATTTGAAAGGTAAAAATAAAATATTTGACAAAATAATAAAAGAAGCTTCCTTATTAGTCAAATACGGAGATCTAATATAGAAAAGAAGGAAGGAGGCAGCCGCGTATTCAGGGGGGGCAAGCCCCCTCCCCCAAAGCCTTCGCCAAAGCAAAAAAATACTCATTGTTTTACCTAATGAAAAAATAATTCTATTTATTTGCGTTTTAAGAAATATAAGAAAAAAATTTTGTTTTTTTTCTAAATAATCTTAGCTAATTATTTTATTAACTCTCATAAAAATCTTTCTATCTATCTAAAATCTAAAAAAAAAACTTATAAATAATGGAAAAAATCTTTAATATTAGGCCTATATGCTTCTTGTCAAATCTTATTTATAACTAGGGCTCGGATTTATAGGCACTAAAAATCTTTAAAATAGGCAGGCAACTAAGCACTAAAAATTATTAAAATAGGCACTTAAAAAGGCATTTATTGTAAAAATAGGCACTTAAAAGGCATTATTTAAGAAATAATATAAAAAAATTTTAAAAATTGATGTCTTATTTTTGGTAATCTGGTGTGACTGGTCGCACAGCACACAATTTTTTCTTAATTTCGGTAATTCTGTACTTGTTTGCCAGAATATAAATACAAATCAAATTTTTAAGTACTAATTTTACATTAAAAATAATTTTTTTTTTGAAAAAAATTACTTTTTTCAAATCTCGGGAGGGGGGGGGGTAATTACTCCCTTCACCCCCTCCCCCCGAAATATTTTCTTGATAATTCTAAAAAATTTTAAATTTAGGCTATGTATAGCTCGTAAAAAATTGAAATTGGATATTTGAACTTAAAATAGGCACTAAAAAAGGCATTTATAGATGAAATAGGCACCAAAACCCAGAATCGGCCAAAATAGGCATTATAGGCACTAACAAATGCCTCTTATTTTATTCAGAATTTCATGAAACGTATACATATCATATTGGCCTAAATTTTAAGCCATAAATTAAAAAAAGGCAAATAGGGCGAAATCCGAGCCCTATTTATAACAAAAAAATTTCTATAATTTGTCAAAATGAAAATAAATTTAATAAAACCAATTTCAGCATTTTCAAATTTAACGTTGGTTCTTTTATTTTCCCTTACTAAAATTTTATTAGCATAATTCATATTGAGGAGGCCAATCGAGAAGGTTGAGAAAGATTCAATTCTAAAACTTTTGCCCCCCCCCCCCCCAAGCAGAAATCCTGGCTACGCTACTAGTGGGAGGACGAAAGTAAAAATCTCACACAGTCTTAGTTCGGGAAACTCGTTGTTCGTCATCCTCGTATTCAGCCGGTGTATCAATTAAAAACATTTAATACCCGGAAAGTTTAAAAAGTCGAAAGATAAAATGATATTAATAGATAAGGTTCATTAATTAAAGTATTTTTTGAAGTAAATTTTGTGGGAAAATAGAAATCCCTGGGAATGTGAAAAAAGTCAAATAATAAAATTGGTATATTTATTTTATTTATATTATCTTTTTAAACGTATAGTTAATTTAACAAAAGAAACACTATAATTTGGCTAATAATTAAGTAACAAAAGAGAAATTAAAGGGTATTTGTAAAAAAATATATTTCTATTCTACTAACGAAAAGGGTTTGGAACAGGCAGTGATCTAAAAAATTAATAACTCATAATATTTATAATATGGAAATTAATATTTCATTGCTTTATAATGGATTAACATATTATATTAATTGGTATTTTAACAAAAATAATTGTATGAGTGGGGATGGAAAGTATAGAAGAAAATTGCAAAAAATTTCACTAAAAATTATTTTTTCAAAATTTGATTTAAGGTCTTTTTCGACCCCGTCTCTATTTATTTCAATTGGATTGGTACACTGTAAAAAAAAATATGAATTTTCATTCATATCTCATAAACTTTGGTGGTTTAATTTTAATAGACCTAGGATATGAGTTAAAATTAATATACAAGTATATGAATAAGTATCGCTTTAAAAAAAATATGAATTTTCCTTCTTTTTTCACATGCTTTCGTAGTTTAATTTTAATACACCCAGAATGTGAATTAAAATTAATATAAAAGTTTATGAACAAATTACCAACTTTTAAACTTATCTTTTTCTTTGTGTGCCGCCAAATTTTGAAATCGTTAAAAGTGCACTGCGCGACAAGTTGAGAATCACTGGTCTAAACGTTCTCAAATAACTCGACTACCTCAAGGAATTTTTATTAATATTATTTTATAATTATTTTAAGGAAACTTGAAATTATTCTTTTAAAATTCATTTCCAAAATCTATATTGATTAAATTCTGGTTTGAAATTCGCGCTCTAAACTATTTAAATATTTATGAAGTCATACTAATTAAATAATTTTTATAAAGTAATTCAACTAA
Source organism: Euborellia annulipes (assembly GCA_023213315.1). Taxonomy (NCBI): domain Eukaryota; kingdom Metazoa; phylum Arthropoda; class Insecta; order Dermaptera; family Anisolabididae; genus Euborellia; species Euborellia annulipes. The sequence continues at coordinate 1,350 of JAKCPI010018924.1, read as the reverse complement.
ATAGCTATAGAAATTAAAATTAAAATTAACAATTTCACCAAAATAATTAATTTTAAAATATACAAGAAATTGGTTAGGTTGGCACCAGGTTGGCACCAAATTCTGTTTTTGAAGTAGCTGATTTAACGCATTGATAATTGAACGTGTATTATTATTTAAAATGAAATATAAATATTTAATCAATATATTGAAATAAGAACATTTTACTAACAAAATCGTAAGTATTGAATTTGAATTTTTTCATTGAAATTTTTTTTTCTCAATTTCAAATTAATTATTGTTTGTCATTTTTCAGGTGAGGTTAGTCTCCAACCAGGGAATAAACTCCAATCATACTGCAAATGAAATGTAACTCTTTATTACTTCTCAAAGAAGATGAAAATCGACATATTTTTTGTATTAAATTATTAAAATGATTTGTATTTGTGTTTAATTTACTTGGAAATGTATAAAAATTTATTTTTTGATACAAATTTATTATTTTAATACTTTAATTTGTTTTATTATTTAGTAAAATTGTATATTTTAATATAATATAATTTTTTTTTTAATAAAGAAAAAATAAAATAAATAAAAAAAACTATTATTTCACCTAGACCATTCACTTCCCCTCAAAAGTATAAACTCGTAAGGACTTTAATTTTTGTTTATTAAAGCTTTTGTGGTTTGAAATATTATTATTAGGAGAATTTTTAATTATAGACCACATATTTGTATTAAATATTTATTAAAAATATATATATTTGTACAGTATTTATATATTTTTAATAAATATTTAATACAAATATGTGGTCTATAATTAAAAGTTCTCCTACTTTCATTTTTCACAAAAAAGTATATTATTTCTCATAAACCCGTAATTTAAATTTCATATACCAAAAATGAATTTATTCATATACCCGTAATTTAAATTTCATATACCAAAAATGAATATTCACTTACCCGAAAATGAATTTTTTCTATATACGCGAATATGAAAAATTTCATATCTGGGTTTGTGAAAATTCATTTTTGGTATATGACCCTTTCTCATATACCCAAAATGAATATTCATAAACAGTTTGTGTAACAGACTTCCTCATACATGTGTATGAATCTGGCTCGAAAATTTTTAACAGTGTAGCCAAAACTCTTGATCTTTGGTACCAGAAACTAATGCTTTAGCCAGGGCCGGAACTAGGAGATTTTTTAGGGGGGCAAATTTAATTGGCCGCCCCTTTCTTGAAATTTTCTATTCAAAATTCATATCATTTGACCTTTTTTTTAGTAAATCTTTCTTTAATTGCCGCCCCCTGATAGCTGCCGCCCGGGGGCAACTGCACCCACTGCCCCCCCTAGATCCGGCCCTGG
>JAKCPI010018923.1:0-16711 GCA_023213315.1 Euborellia annulipes | reverse complement strand
GGCGGAAAAGGAATTGATATGATATTATATTAATTGAAAAAAGAATGTGGGGGGAGGTCTCCCACCCAAAAGTGGAAGATCCCATTTTATTATTTAAATAAAAGGGGAGTCAGGTAGTGAATAAAGAGCAGATATTTTCTATTATTTCAATAAATATTAAGAACTACTAATAGGATATATGAAATCTTTTCTTATAGTAATAAATAATATCTTCTCTGTAATAGACATTATAGGGGAATTAATGAATCATAAATGCAGGAATAGGAAAGGGAGATTTCAAACGAAATTGAAGCTTTTATAAATCGTCAGTTTAAAAAATCTGGTGCTTGTCACACCAGATTTTTTGTGTCGACATGTATTTAGTTTCCGACAGTACGGTTAATTCGATTTTCAAAGATGTACAATTTATAAGTATGGCAAAATATTTATATTTTGATACCATGGCAACCATTTCTCCTATTTTCCTATGAAGAACAAGAGCAAAGTTGGTCTTCAGAGATTTCAATCACAAAATGAGAATATACATTTTAAAGAGCATCTAAAAAATAATTGGATTTTTGAATTTAAAAAAAAATCGTTGGAGCGAATTTTGAGAAAATCGAAAAAAACACTGAAAAAATACATCAGTAAAGTACTAGTACCCTTTGGTCGATTTTGTTCAAAAGCTTCGTCTCACGTCCCATGGGGGTGCCTAACATAAATATAAAATTTCAACTTGGTAATTCTTTTTTCGTTCTTGAGATATTTTGTTCACAGACAGACAGACAGACAGACAGACAGACCATGTCGCGAAAACCACTTTTTTGGATTCAGGGGACCTCAAAACGTGTATATCCATCAAAATCTCGACATCGAATTTTTGACATGAAACCAATACTTTCTCTCTCTATATATATTAACATATACAGTAGACAGAGGTAAGAGAAAGTAAAAATTGGGTCTCTCAAATTCTCTCTCTCTTAAAAAAGGCAATTCAAATCTCTTTCCTCTATATTACTAAATAAATTTGTTAACAAATTCAAACACAGGGCAGGAAATCTTAAACATATATTCCAATCAGAACGAATTTATATGCATTTACAGCACACAACTTTCGATTACCGAAGGTAATGCTGGTGCTTGTCACACCAGATTTTTTATATGTCGATTCCTACTTTTATATTTAGTTTCCGCCGATATATTTGAAATCAAGTTGTAAAATTTAGCCCTTGGGGCTTGGTGTAAGGGTAGCGTGCTAACCTCGTATACCAAAAAGTCGCGGCGGGTTCGGTCCCCAGGCAGTATAGATATATTTAAACATACGAGTATCGTTTAAAGCCTTAAATGGCCTAAGTTGCCGAAAAAGGCCGAGTGTATGTGAGTGTGAATGAGAACAAATTTTAAATAAAATCAGAGGCCTGCCTGGGGTCCGAATCCGCGACGTTCGGTATAGAAGGTAGGCACGCTACCAACTACACCAAGCCCGGGGCCCATGTTTAACCACTTGAATTCTATCTAATGTGGAGGCCTTACTGTCGGAAACTAAATATATATCGACACAAAAAATCTGAGTGGGACAAGCAGAGCACACAACAGATTTTTTTAATAATAATACAGGTATATGAATTATTCATTATCTGAATGAATAGAAGTAAATATTTTAATTTATTTCCATTTTCACTGCTTGATTGAATCTAATTTTGGACGAATCTTTACCACTTGCCATCCAAATTAGGGTATATATTCAAGGCTATAACTAGGGTGGGGGTAAGTGGGCGATAGGACGTCAGGCGCTAAATATTCTTACCCTTAATATATAAAGATCAAGGACCAATAAGGCATATATTAATTCTTGTTCAAATGAATCCAGCTATATTTACTCTCAATGTTCATTTATATATCAACTAGCCGTGTTGCCCGCCTTTGGAGGACTCTGCGCCTAGCTTCGATATTTAATCGTAAATAAATACAAAATTTTATTAAAATTGAAAAAAAACTTTTTGAAAAAGTTCAAAAAGTTTGAAAGGGAACACCTACCCCCATGAAAGGACTATCCTAGGACCATAACTATTTTAATTGAAAATAAACAAGATTATTATTGGCTGATTTCATATATAAAAAAGTAAAATTAAAATTTTTTTTAAAAATTTTATAGGCCTTCATAAAGGTAGGCCTAATATTTACAATCCAGTTCAGATCGATCCCTACCCACCGAAAAAATCTGGGTGTGCCACTGTGTATAAATCGAGAGATGGATGTTGTTACCTTCTTTAGGCTATCCAGGGTCAATGTTGTTCTTAATCTTGTCATAATAATTTTCCCTTTTTTTTTTTTGCTCCTTTATTAGATCTTGTTAATAATGCTTTTTCTTTATTATTGGATGTTATGTTTTTCCTGGGCGTTTTCTCTTTCCTGAAGACATGAACTTAGTTTATTAATATTATTTTTTTTTTTTCCTTTTTTAAAGAAATTAATTATCTTACATAAAATATAAAAAGTAAAATCTAAATCTAATTAAGCCTATATTTTAGTTTCGTCATTTATTAATTGAAATAAATACACAGCCCCGGGGCCCACAGGCAAAGTTCCGGCGAACCTGATTGTTATACTCTAAAATTATTTTCCCCGTTTGCCCCAGTTATGAAAGTAAGTGGTTATTTGCAAGAGAGTTCGTTTTTTACTTTCCCGCATACAATTTAAAGAGAAAGTATTGTAATCGTCAAAAAATTCGACTTTGAGATCTTGATGTTTCTCCAAATGACGCTCCTGGCTGAAAATCCATTTTTGCCCCAAACTTTCGAGGATATAGTAGTCCTCCTTAATCACTAGTATGTCTCAAAATCACAAACACGTAAAAATTGCTTAGTTTACACCCAATGGAAAATGTGTGTTTGACTTCTGCGAGCGCTTCAACTTTTTATTTACGAGTTCAAGATGAATAACTTGAGATGGTGAAATTTGTTTCCATCTGATATTTGAGTTACTGTATATTATAATCTTGCGTCATCTGACGGCGTAAATTCAAACTTGAATGTTGCCAACTTTTTAAATGTTGCCTAGTATAAGGTAAAATAAAAATATGGCCTGACTGGTCGCACAGCACACAACTTTCAATTACTTTCGGTGATTTAAAGTTGTGTTCTGTGCTTGTCACACCAGATTTTTTGTTTCGACATATATTTAGTTTCCGACGATATATTAGAATCCCAAATGTTTACCTCTAAGGGAAATTTAAAACTTTAAAATTTTTCAATTTCTCGGCGAAGGCATGAGCGAAAATAAATTTTATGCATTTGCTCGCCGAAGGTGCAAGGGGGTCCAGAGGGCACAGCCCCCTGCCAAGTGGAAAGCCCGCCTTCTAACCCCTAATAGACGAAAAGGTTTAAAAAAAGCAATTTTAGCGATTTGGGAATTCTTGATAATCTCAACATTTTTCATTTATAATTATCCATTTTTAGTTATTAATTGGATGGGATAGGGACTGAGGGCCGATTAAGAAATCAATATTTATATTATTTTCTAAATATTCCAAAGCACTATATTATAACTACTTTATTTAATAGAAGGTAAAATAAATCTTTGGTTATCAGCATAATACCATTGGAAAAATAATTTTCCGAGAAGGGGGGAGGAGGGAGACTGCATGTAAAAAATTGATGTATACTGGGGGGTGGGGAAAAAACCAGAAAAAATCAAGAAATAACGAAATTCATAGAATAAGCATATACTGTAGCTAAGAAAAGAATGGTAGAATGTTGGATTTATATGGAATGGAATACTTACGAAATGTGGTGGCCAAAAAAAAAGGATGTGGACAATCGAGGAAAACTTTTAAAACTAAGTATCCAGGAGTCATTTTCAAGTTAAGGATTACAGGAAGATGCAGACCAGAGGACAAAATACTTGATTTCTTGGGTGCAGGATTGACTGAAAACAATATATTTAGATTAGAAAAAAGAATATATAGGCCTAGTTAGTATAAAAACAGAAATAGAATTAAAAATAAAATATTTTCTGATCTGATTAATAAATTGGTACCTGTCTAACTAGGGAACCCTACTAGTTAGTGGTTCACTAATTTTTTTATTCTCATAAGATTGTAGTGCGATGCGCTTCGTAAAAATACTCAAAAAATTCGACTTTGAAGATTTCCGAGGTCTATAAGTTCAAATAATTTGGACACATTTTGCCCGTTAACTTATTGTTAAATAAGACGAGTCGTTTCAAATATTTTCATATTTGAAATTGGACGTGCAATGACAAGTTAGCCACTTGACGAAAAGGTTACAGGATAGGCCTGAAAATGTGTCCAAATTATTCGAACTAAGAAATCTTCAAAGTCGACTTTCTCGAGTGTTTTTGAGAAGCGCATCGTACTGCTTTAGGAAATTGATGTCCAGTAAAAAATTAATGACCCACTAACCGGGGAGTCCCCTTCAAAATAAAAATGAACAATTTGTTATAAAAAGTAGTAAGTTTACGCTAATTATAAACATTATCAGATATTAATTATTTCTATTAGATTTACAAAATATCTAGACTCCTCCCATTTTCGATTGGTGACTGGGTCGGAAAATATTGCATCTTATGTAGCTTTATCAAGGAGAATAATGAATAAGGTACAATTTATATCCTTTTTAGGACAGTTTTAAACGGAAGAATAAGGAATACAATATATAATATCAATGTATGAAACCATTTTATATACTTTTATTATTTCAAAATTAATTTTTTTATAATAAACTTTAACAATGAATATTTTTAACTTGGTTATGAGATCCTGAATTTTTATATTTATTTAATAAATAAAATAATACCTTTTTTCCCCAATCACCTTTTAAAAGGAAAAATTTTCTATTAAGTCAAATATTTTATAATTTCTTTGAATATTTAATTTTGGTGAATCTTTATTCTTATGCATCACATAAGAATGGATTCATATTTTTTAAATTATTTTTTAAGTCCTTGACCTTTCACTTTAATTTAAATTAATAAAGTGAGAGGGAAGATTATTTTATTTATAATAAAAGTAAAATATTATTTACATTTATCCTTAAAATTTACTTATATATATTAATATATACATATCTTTCGATTAGTTTAATAGTTAACCGTGCACGAAGAGTGGGTTATTTGTTATTTATTTTATTTATATTTTTTTGTTTTTTGTATCAAATTTACTTTTCCAAAAATATCTTGAATCCTAAAAAGATTTGGGTTCAATATAAGAGGTGGGATGGGAAGCACTAATTTGGAAACATTCGATTTTTAAATTAAAATTTTCAATTTATTTTCTTTTATAAGAAATAAAAAAAATATTCCTGATTTAAACAACTCTTTTTTTGGCACGGTTTGTTCTAAACTATCCCTAGCCAATAATTAACACTATCATTCTATCCTTTGTTTAATTGAATCAACTAATTGTGTTAATTAAACTATAGAGAGGAGAGGCCGAGCCCTCCTTCTATTTTAGGAGGGGAGTGGGTTTTTTTTTTTTTTTTTTTTTTTTTAGTATAATAAAAAGGGCCCGGACCCCAATAAATAAATATTAATCAAAAAAGAGTATCGTTTAAGTCTTAAATGGCCTAAGTTGGCGAAAAGATTGGGGGAAGGGGAGAGAGAGGGGGAAAAAGAGTGTGTGTTAAAAAAGAAGTTTGGGGGGGGGCCCGCCCCCACCCCCCCCTCTGGGCCCCCCCTGGTTGAGCGGGGCGGCCCCGACGATTAACTTTCTCAGATATTTTTACAAAACGGCACGGATTCCAAAAGTACTAGGAATTTCGGATCCAATGGAGAGGCCAAATATAACATTTTTCTATTTTAAAGTGTGGTTTATTATTTATTAATATTATTTTTATATTTGATTGTTTTAATTTTTATATTTCGATATTTTATCTTGTTTTTACAATATTCTTTGGTTTATTAGTTTGGAAGTTGACATGTCCCTTTCTGAATTCGCCACTACTTGATTAATTCATAATTTTATATCTTTGTTTTCTTAAAAAAAAAAAGCATTGTAAAGAAATAATTATTCTTGGGCTATTTTCTTTTAACGTAATAAAGGAGCCTGTACTAAGAGTGGGTTGTTTGATATTTATGATTTAACACTCAGTGGCGTCATTTCAACTTTTTTTTTGGGGGGGGGGGAGCAAATTTTTTTCTTGGGGGAGCAAACATTTTTTTTTCTTAAAATTTACTTACAAATGGGTCCTCAAATTTGGCCAAAACATATTTAATTTAATTAATTGTTTAATTTTGTACAGTTTGTATACTCGCAGATGTATTTTGGAGTATTTTATTTAGAATAATATAAAATTTTATAAAAATCAGAGCCCCCCCTCCCCCCCCAAATGACGCCTATGTTAGCACTCGGTTAGTTGTGCTGGATCTGTGACATCCACTAGCTTCATATATAACCGAATAGTGCTAGTTCTTTGGAGTGGGAGAATACCATCACAGTATGGATGTACCATCTCAGTAGGAGGTATTTTCCTAGCTTGACCGGCGACACATTTTAATGTTGTTTTGACTTTTCGAAATGTGACATACTCTTAATTAGAAGAAAAATTTTTCTTTACTGTTTCTTATGCCAAAAATTATCACCAGCCCAGGACTTCTGATTATTTCTTTAAAGATATTTTTCTGCTTTTTTTAAGAGAAACACAAGAAAGAAAAATTGAATTTTTGAATTAATATTAATTTTATAAAATAAAGAAAATGCGACGGTTTTTAATTTGTTTAGAAAGTAAATGAATAAATTTATTTTTTGACTTTCACTATTAAAGATTATCACTAATATTATAAATATCAAGGTGTATTTAAATTAATTTTTTTATACTTGGACGGACCGATATAAATTTTGAATAAAAAATGAACTACTTTCTAGTAGTGTAGAAAAATGTATCAAATTCATTTTTTTTCGACATATTAAAGAATAAATGGACGGAAATATAAACAATTAAGATCAAAAGATCGACAATTTTTTCTTTTACTCTTTTTAATCAGTTATTTATTCTTTTACTAACATTAGGAATGATTGAGTCTCAAAGAGAAAAAATGCCCGTCAATCTCTTACCCTGTATAATTTTTCATTTTTTTTTATTTTTATCTATTAGACCGCAGGGGGTGGAGGCTGGTTCTCTCTGTTATCATCGGAGTGCATCGCCTTTTTGACTGTCTGCTGGATTATCGTATTTTCCCTTCTCTTGGCCTGTTCTGCTTCCATTTGCAAGAGTCCTTGTCTTGCTGCAGCTGCGAAACGCTGGCTCAAAGCTGCCTGGGTGCAACCCACTCGGGGAATATGTCCTGTATAACCGGCAATCGGGGGCCGGTCCGATGAGATTGAACGTTCTGTAAAATGTGGATTACTATTAGTAATTCATATCAAAAGGTAAATTAAAAAAGTAAAATAAATCTCATTTGGAGTAAAAAAGTTTATATTTTAGATGAAGCTCAAGAACCTTTTTCATAATATTCAAAAGAATTTCGACTAAAAGATTCATTAAAAGTCGAAAAGTTTTTAATAAAATTTTCCACTTGCTGTAGGACTTCTTCGGTGGTTGGAATCATAGAGAGTCATATTATAAAAAAAACTAGACAGTTCTCTTGACAAAAATTAATATTGGTAGAAACAGCCAGAGAAATAATAATAAGAGGTAATAGGTTTACTCGTTTTTTAAAATTTGTAGATGGATTTGCAGATTAGAAATAATTCGTTAAAAAATTATTATCTTTTGTATATGTTTTTTACGATGTTAATTATGTATTAGATGATGGTTTATCTCTGACCGGAACTGTTAGTTGCAATACAGTTGTCTAGTTTAAAAATAAAAATCCTCGGGGTTTTTGTCCCCTCCCCCCAAGTTAGCACAGGGCCCTCAAGGATCGAAAAATTAGGTTAGACCTTCTAGAGTACCCTCAAATAACCTGTAAAAAATTTTACAAGCAAATGGGGGGCTCAACACATTATTAATTAATAAATATTGTCTATATGCCCGGGTGTTCATATTATTTTGTCTATCCCCTGGATAAATACTGCTTATTCTGCAGTCGTTTTCAAGTACTGAACACTTGCTCTCAGGTGAACTAACCTCTAAGGGACCGTTACGTGCACTTGTTTCTTTTTACTTTAATCTACGTTCCTGGAATCCCACTCCCCCCCCCCCTTATCTGACTGAGATAATGCTGAATAGAGCAATCTTTTGTTAACTTAAGTTATTACAATAGGTTAACTGTGATAACATCTCTTTGGTCTTTCTCACTTTGTTATTCATATTAATTGGAGCGTTTTACAAATTATCATTAATAAATTGCACATAAAGGTGGCGAACTGTTTGTATTACTTGAGTGATTTAGATAAGTCCGTTTACTAGCCGAAAGCATGTACAAAATTATTCAAAATAAATGGTTGGACTAAGCCGAGCGCACAACTTTGCCCACCCACTATTCAAAGGAATAACGAAAAAAGTTTATTATGTAAGAAAAAATTTGACCTCTCCCCCCTAGAGCTGGGGCCAACCTTATACTTACTCATTTACTTTTAAAGCAAAACAAAACATGGAGTTTTCTAGAATGTATTTATACTATCAGAATAAAACGATCGATTTCTTACGGTTATAGGGCTGAGTTGCTGCGACTCTTTCGCGTTCATATTGCTTGAGAGCCTGGTGCACTTCGTCCTTGGTCCGGAGTGGAGTCATATTTGTGGCTGCAGTGCCTTGTGGAATGCACCCTGTACCCATCTTTTTAACTCTTTCCATGCGTGCTGCACAATCACGCCGGAATTCGCCGAGGCTAGCGTCTGCCGCTCGTCGATATGTCTCTCCATATCGGAAATTCAATCCCGGAATACAACCTGAAATAATATTTTCTAATAAATTTCAACATATTTTTTTTTTTTAATTCTAATTAAGATTTTGATATCTTTTTTGAAATTTCATTAAATACAACAATTGACTAGTTAAGGCTTTGTTTAGAATAGAACTTTATTTTCAAAATTCCTACTGGATGAAGCGATATTCAGGGGATCAGACAAACGGACATTTTTCTTCTTCTTTCTTCACCTTTAATATTCGAGGGATGTGGGGTCGGCGGACCTCACTCTACCTCTCCACTCCACTCTATTCAGACAGACGGACATTAGAGAATTATACCATTATATATGTCATTTATATTTTTTTTTTATTTATTAATATTATTATCATGTGTTGTGTTATTTTAAATCGACCTTTCTTATCACAAACTTTAAAATTAAGAAATTCAAAAAGTTAAGTTCATTCAAAAATTTTTTAGTTAAGAGATAAGAATGCAGGATTATTTAAAACAATTATTGAATTAAATAATTTAAAATATTTTGAAAGAGTTTTGATAAACAAACCATTGTATTGAAAAGAATGTAACAATTCTGATAAGTTACAAAAACAATCAATGATTAATGTAAACAATATATGAAGATTTGCAGCTCTTTTCTAATGCTACGTTCGGTGCGACTCTCACGACTATCGTTGAACGATTATAGTTCAACGAGAAGGCTCATGGCTAATCGGATGTGGATTACGAATCTAGAGTTGCTATACAACTCGGGATCAAATTCCACTTGCCGTGAAAAGTTGAGACAGTTGAGTAGACATAAAATATTATTACTGAAATGCCTTTTTGAGGAGATGGAGATGATGAAACACTTCTCCATACTTATGGGATAAAAAGAGCAAAAAACCACAGTGTCTTCATTCCTTAGTTCAAACATACGTAATGTTTAGGGTAAATAGAATTAAAGTAGATGAAATTAAGTATGCTGGAGCGATTCAATAAGGTTATGGAAAAAATAAACCAGCAAGTGCTTTCCACATAAAAACAATTTACTCAGCATGCTCGTTCATTTTCTCAGGAACCTTATTAAATATAATAGAATTATTTTAAACTTGAAATAAAAAGGGATTAATTCCCTTTTATTTAATGACCTGTATACCCGAGAATATATCCAGCAGGCGGTCGATATAATCTATTGGTTGCGTTTTTCATTGGAGCATTACTCTGTTCTTTGGAGATCAGCGAGACCGGATTTCTTGAATATGGTTGAATTCGATGCCCACTATTGATCTCCTTAAAAGATAAATTAAAAACCATATTAGTAAGAGAATAGAAATTAATAATTTTATCAATTTTGTAATCAATACCTGGAGAATTTCTTTAGTGCTGGCTCCATAGCGTTTCCCGACGCGAAATTTCAAAGTAGGGCAATGACCAGTGTACCTTAAACAAAAATTAATTTTGAGTATCAAATAAAAAGGACTAGTTGCTAATTGATTTGAAAATATATTCATCTTATATAAAAAAATCTGGTGTGACTGGCGCACAGCACACAACTTTCTCTTACCCTTTGGTAAGAGAAAGTTGTGCACCAGATTTTTTGTGTTTGTCCGGCAAAATAAAATTTTTTTTATTGATTCTTGGATTGGGGGGGGGGGGGTTTAGTTCCATGCCCAAATGAATAAAAATTTTAAATATAAATAAATATTTTTTACTAGTTGATTAAATCTTCAAAAGCTTTTAAAAAACTAAAACCCTTTGAATCACGATAATGATCCTATTCAATAAAGATAGATATCTATATTATCTTTTAGAGAAAGATTTATTTTCTCCTTGACATTTTTATTTCAAAGGGCGAAATTGAGATGTCTTTAAATCCATATTTAGAGGTGCCAATGACAAGTCAACTTTTCCAATCCTAATTTAGGTCAATTTTCATTTTAAATTTCCAAGTTCATAGTTGAGTAGATGTAGAGGTCTCGGAAAGGATATTGCCTGAAAGCCTGAAAGCTTCATTGAACATAATTCTTTATATTCATTTGAAAGGAAACACAAATTTACGTTAGATACCTTTATGCCTGTCAATTTATTAAATATATAAAACTATATGAAGGAAGTATTCAAATCGAAATAAACGATTCCACAATATATTCAAGTAAAAAAATTTAATAAGCGACAAAGGCCACAAAATGATTTTTATGAAACATTTGTTTTTGTCCTAAATCTGTTTATGTTGTGGGTTGACAGGGTGTTTTAGAGGTATATTATGTTAATGAGAGCAAGTTTAATTTATTTTATTTATTTAAAATGTAACTTTTAGGGACTTGACTACAAATCCTCTAAGAGAATCACGGATGTCCTTTTGTGATAAGATAATAATCTTCTTTCAAGATGATCCGACGGGGGGGGGGGGGGGGGGGGGGGGGGGTTTTTTTGGGGGGGGGGGCTTTCCCCCCCCCCCCCCCCCCGGCCGCAACCATTCGGCGGTGGCACACTACAAGTGGAGATTCTAAAAAAATATTTTTTCGTGGGAACCCTACAGCTGGAGCATGACAGATTAATTTTGGTTTGTGAATTTAATTTATAATATAATTTAAATATTGCGAATTATTATTATTTTCCAAATTCTGGAGCCACAAAAACCGGCGGAATTTGATAATATCAAAAAGCAGCAGAATGAATGGGAAAATAATTTTTGTATCTATTTTTGCCAGCATTTATACAGCATAAACTAACTTGCTTGAGGGAGAATCACATGTGGTAGGGATCAATACATGAAATAAAAAACTTTTCACTTCATCCCCTCCTTCAGACGAATTTATTGTTTGCTAACATTTTATTTATCGAAGAAGCCTTTTTCTTCACTTTTAATTCTTATTCAAGAAGAAAAGAGATAAATTATATAATATGGAATTATACACTGAGAAAATTTAGTTTTTTTTTTTTTTTTTTTTTTGTATTTTTTAAACCCAAGACAATTTTGCAAAAAAAAAATCTGAAGTGAGCATGGTGAAGAATCAATTGAGAAAGAAAAACAATTGGATCTTCTAGTCAAAAATGTATTTAGGTGGACTGGAGCGACTTTTCTATTTTACAGGGTGACTCCTTATTCATGGCACAAACTGTGAGGTCTGGTATAGGACAGTATAACAATCACTCCTTGTATAGGAATGTATAGGCAAAAAGCACAAACACAAGAAAAAATGAAGGAGACGGAGGACTTTTGCTCATACATTTCTAAAGAAAAAGTGATTGTTACAGTGTTCTGTACCACCCTCCACAGTTTGTACCATTTCACCCAGTAGATTAGAACCAGGGATGTAGCTAGAAAATGTTTTTGAAAGGGGTCTTGGATTATACCGCTCGCTCTCAAAATATTTTTCTATTTTCTAACAGTGTTTAAAATTGTAACACTATATTTCTCACTATATTGTTTTTACCAACTCGTTATTTATTTTTTAAGAATTAGGGAGGGGGGTTGATCCAACCATTTAAAAGATAAAAAAATTTTACCTTTTGTATTAGAATCAAATTATCCACAATATTCAAATTTAAACCCATCATATTTCCTATAAAACAACCAAGTTTCTTTTCGGTTATGGTTTCGGCCAGAAATCCTGGTTTCGGTTTCGACCAAAAACCAGTAGAAAGTTTCGGCGGACCGAAATCTGAATTTGAAAAGATTGGATGAGACTCGCTCACAAAAAAAAAAAAACAAAGCTTAACTATGAATTTTGGTTACGGTTTCGGCCGAAACTAAGATTGAGACCGAAATTCGGTTAGAGTTTCGGCTGAAAATCTTGTTTCGGTCGGACCCTAATTACCTTCAACGGGAAAATAATAGGCTTAGTAGATTTAGGCATATTTAAACGGAATAAGGAAGGGATGAGAGAGTGAGAGGGATGTTAGTAAGTAATTTGGTGCACTCGGTGACTGGCACGGCCAATTCACTCTCTCACTCACTCATTGAAGGTATCATACATAGAGAGGTATTAAATAGGCTAAGGCTGACGGAGAGAGAAACGAGAGTTTTCGTGCGCAATTCCATTCAATCTATCTATAGACTAAAAACCCGACGCCAACTCGTTAATTATATTTGAAAATCACATGGAAATGCTTATCGAAAAAATGAGATAAACATTACTATTTATTAAAGATTACCTATGAAATGAACTAAGTCAAGATATGTCGCTGTCTCTATTTAAGGCGTATTTTCCCTTTTAAAGATTAAAAAATGCGTTTAAAAGAATGAAGTCCCTCATCTCTAAATAAATATCAAACTTAAAGCATTAAAATATTCATTCATTCTTTTTTTTCAAAATTTAGTAGTGCATGCATTGGTACTCTACAGTGGCTTTCGGAAAGGAGTGAATTAAATATATGCACCTTATATAATCGTTGTTATTTTTAAGTACGTTTCTTAATGATTTTTGCTTTTTCCTCATCTTAAAGTTTTTATTTTCTATAGTGAAATATTTATTTTTCCAATTTTAAATTTACTATAATCAAAGTTGATGATTGGGAAAGCCTGGCGCTTACAGATGAATGAGAAATAAAAATGCTGGAGGTACTTTCAGGCCAAATTTTAATACCACTATACAGCCGACGTTTCGGGGGACTCAACGCCTCCCTTCATCAGGACTAATGTGGTTTTAAACAATGAACCCTCAACGGTTTAGTCATAAGAAAAATATAGTCAAATAATATATAATATAATGAGAACTCGCCTCGAATGCCTTTCTTTTTACCAGCAGGCGAAATTGGACTATATTTTTCTTATGACTAAACCGTTGAGGGTTCATTGTTTAAAACCACATTAGTCCTGATGAAGGGAGGCGTTGAGTCCCCCGAAACGTCGGCTGTATAGTGGTATTAAAATTTGGCCTGAAAGTACCTCCAGCATTTTTATTTCTCATTCATAATCAAAGTTTATTCCCTTTATTTATTCCACCTCATGGCCAATAGATTATCCAACTCTTTTTGAGATGCCTCCTCCTGAGGGAGGAAACGGGAACCCACCTCAGTATTATTCCTATGAAAGTTACTCCTCAGAGTAACCACAAGCTGTCAGATCTGACACTAATGATTACATGCAATGACTCTTTGGTCGTGAACCTCTGACATCTTGCAAAAGAGGCGTTACTTCTACATCTCCACTATGGCCCAGGGGTTTATAGGGCATTTGGATCAAATATTTTACACATAAGAGGGTAGAAAAATGAGTGACCCAGCTAGAGTACATAAATCATTTATGTACCTTGTCATCGTATACTGTGAATATATTTATTATATAATGGTTTGGGTCAACTATGTATTAAATCCACTGTGACACTTTCATAATGACTTCGCCAGCTCTGAAGATGGTTCAAATGCGGAACCGAAACGTCAGCTATGTGAATTAAATAAATAAAAGAAAAAACTCTAGCTGCGTCTCTCATTTTTCTACCCTCTTATGAGTAAAATGATTGTTTCAAATGTCCTATAAACCCCTGGGCCTTAGCCGAGAGGTAGAAGTAACGCCTCTTTTGCAAGATGTCATATTTTTTGACAAAAATTTATTTTAATTGAAATAAATAAGAACCGGATTGTTTTAAATGGCCACAAATGTCGAAAAATACCTTAAAATATTCCCAAATATAAAAATTTGGTCAAAGGAAAGGCAGAAAAAGTAATATCTTTTTTTTTAATCTTCTTTTCGAGTCACTGATCATGCTTATCAGGCCAATAGCTGTCAAACTCATATCTTAAAACATAGTGTAAAAAAATTCTTAATCACTCGATGATCTATTGCTTTTTGGTCTAAAGTATATTGGCAGTTTGACACCCATTGTCCTTTTGATGAGCAAGATCAGTGACTCGAAACGTCGGAAATAAGAAAAAAAAACTGAATTTTTTTTTTCTCTTTTGAATGCTACTTTCTTTCGCGAAATTGACAACTAAAAAAGAAAGATATAAAATAATTTTAATAAGGCAAAAAACGATTATAAATTTATTTAAAAAAAAAAAAAATTAACAAGACTATAAGATAATATAAAATGGCCCTCACATTGGAATTGCCTACTGATGTGGACAAAGTTTTTTTTTTTTTTTTTTCAAATTTTCGCTTTTGATTGAAATTTTTTTGCAATTTTTCTTTTGTAAATTTTTATTTGGATTTTATTTTTACAAATTTATTTGTGTTTGGAAGCTGGAACATTTTTCGTTTAAATATGAAATTTACCCAATAAAATTTGGGTGGAGTATTCAAGTTGGAATTTAATTTGCAAATCCCCAATAGTGAATTACTATTTATTTTTACAGGTCCTTAATATTATTGCATTATACTCTATATTAAATAAATATTCAAGTTAAGGATCTCAAAAAGAATGGAAATTCAATTAATAAACATAGGAAGTATATGGTTGCTAAAATCAATAAAATGAATTAAAAGAAAATTCTTGAGTTGACAAAAAAAGAACATTATTTTATGTATAAAATATTGTTTAATTTCTAAATATAGAGTTGATGAAATTAAATAAATATTTACTTTTTCTATAAGAGGGCCCAAAGTCTTGCGTCTTATATTATGAAATCTATGATAATGAAGATTTTGTATAATTATCGTATCATCCCACCTTCAAGGATATCAAGGCAATTTAATATCACTAAATAGATAATTTGAAAGGTAAAAATAAAATATTTGACAAAATAATAAAAGAAGCTTCCTTATTAGTCAAATACGGAGATCTAATATAGAAAAGAAGGAAGGAGGCAGCCGCATATTCAGGGGGGGGGCCGGCCCCCCTCCCCCAAAGCCTTCGCCAAAGCAAAAAAATACTCATTGTTTTACCTAATGAAAAAATAATTCTATTTATTTGAGTTTTAGAAAAATTTTGTTTTTTTCTAAATAATCTTAGCTAATTATTTTATTAACTCTCATAAAAATCTTTCTATCTATCTAAAATCTAAAAAAAAAAACTTATAAATAATGGAAAAAATCTTTAATATTAGGCCTATATGCTTCTTGTCAAATCTTATTTATAACAAAAAAATTTCTATAATTTGTCAAAATGAAAATAAATTTAATAAAACCAATTTCAGCATTTTCAAATTTAACGTTGGTTCTTTTATTTTCCCTTACTAAAATTTTATTAGCATAATTCATATTCAGGAGGCCAATCGAGAAGGTTGAGAAAGATTCAATTCGGGGGGGGGGGCTAAAACTTTTGCCCCCCCCCCCCAAGCAGAAATCCTGGCTACGCTACTGGTGGGAGGACGAAAGTAAAAATCTCACACAGTCTTAGTTCGGGAAACTCGTTGTTCGTCATCCTCGTATTCAGCCGGTGTATCAATTAAAAACATTTAATACCCGGAAAGTTTAAAAAGTCGAAAGATAAAATGATATTAATAGATAAGGTTCATTAATTAAAGTATTTTTGAAGTAAATTTTGTGGGAAAATAGAAATCCCTGGGAATGTGAAAAAAGTCAAATAATAAAATTGGTATATTTATTTTATTTATATTACCTTTTTTAAACGTATAGTTAATTTAACAAAGAAACACTATAATTTGGCTAATAATTAAGTAACAAAAGAGAAATTAAAGGGTATTTGTAAAAAAATATATTTCTATTCTACTAACGAAAAGGGTTTGGAACAGGCAGTGATCTAAAAAATTAATAACTCATAATATTTATAATATGGAAATTAATATTTCATTGCTTTATAATGGATTAACATATTATATTAATTGGTATTTTAACAAAAATAATTGTATGAGTGGGGATGGAAAGTATAGAAGAAAATTGCAAAAAATTTCACTAAAACTTATTTTTTCAAAATTTGATTTAAGGTCTTTTTCGACATCGAAGACTATTTAGACCCCGTCTCTATTTATTTCAATTGGATTGGTAGCCAAAACTCTTGATCTTTGATACCAGAAACTAATG